>JADBJO010006319.1:0-15000 GCA_016801955.1 Conus betulinus | reverse complement strand
TTGTAGTTTTCTCGACATGAAATAATGCGTCATTTTTGTGTTTTGAGCCTTACCTTACAGTAAAAACGACGAGACAAGAAAACGAAGACAAGACATAAGTAGAAAGTGTCACCCTTTTTGTACTGTTTTTGTGTTTTGTTGTTTGCTGAGAAGAAGACCAGTCGGCGGAGACCTTGTTAGAGCTGCGTGTTCCAGGGTAGTTACTGCGATTTGGAGGATTTAGGAACACAAAAAGAAAGAAAGAAAGAAAAGAAAGAAGAAAAAGAAAGAAAAAATGCATTGTCTTCCACTTTTCCACTTTCCACTTTTTTTTTCGTATGTCATTCAAAAATTTTAAACACGTTCCTGTACATCATAGCAGAACTTCACGCATAGGCGAATCGACTGATGCACATTATAACACTAATCAATGGCAGTCTACTTCCACCGCCGTCCCTACCCATCTCCATCTCTCTCTCTCTCTCTCTCTCTCTCTCTCTCTCTCTCTCTCTCTCTCTCTCTCTCTTCTACCTGCCTGTCTGCCTGCCTGCCTGTCTGTTTGTCTGTCCGTCTCTCTATCTCCCCCTCTCTCTGTGTCTCTGTCTCTGTCTCTGTCTCTCTCTGTCTCTGTCTCTTTGTCTGTCTTTCTCTCCCTGTCTCTCTCTGTCTCTGTCTGTCTGTCCGTCTGCCTATCTGTCTGTCTGTCTGCCTGTCTGTCTCGATCATTCTCTCTCTCTCTCTCTGTGTCTTACCCACATTCCCTCCTCACAAACACGCCCGCGCGTGATGCGCTCACTCGCACGCGCGCTCACAAATACTGGCAGAGAGAGAGAGAGAGAGAGAGAGAGAGAGAGAGAGAGAGAGAGAGAGAGAGAGAGAGAGAGAGAGAGAGAGAGAGATGTGACTGAAGTTTCCACGGCCCGAAATTATGCATCATGTTGTGTATCAGCTTTCAAGGAAAGAAGAACGTGCAGCTTCTTTGAAAATGTGTATTTCTTGTTTGAATCATACAGAAGAGAAAATCGGAACTCGGTCGGCAAAGGCGCGAGTGTTTGGTGTCCCAGTTACATTCACTAGGATAGCACACGAGAGAAAAAAAGAGAAGGAAAGAAAAAAAAAAAAAAAGGGGGGGGGGGGGGGGAGGGGGGGGGAAGAAACATAGAGAGTGTTAGTGGTGTCTATAATCTACATAAATCTCCATAGCTCATTAGATGAAGTGTAGACTGGAACATCACAGTGTTGAGTCAGACATGTTGCTCGTCGTGGACTGTGCATCAGTCGGTTCGCCTATGCTTTGGCCACGTGGTTTTACGTGGCCCTCTGAAGAGGATCCCGGGTTGCAGTTTTCCCCGCTGTCAACAGAACTTTCCCAGTGGTCGGTGGGTCTTTCTCCACTGTCAACAGAACTTTCCCAGTGGTCGGTGGGTCTTTCTCCACTGTCAACAGAACTTTCCCAGTGGTCGGTGGGTCTTTCTCCACTGTCAACAGAACTTTCCCAGTGGTCGGTGGGTCTTTCTTCACTGTCAACAGAACTTTCCCAGTGGTCGGTGGGTCTTTCTCCACTGTCAACAGAACTTTCCCAGTGGTCGGTGGGTCTTTCTCCACTGTCAACAGAACTTTCCCAGTGGTCGGTGGGTCTTTCTCCACTGTCAACAGAACTTTCCCAGTGGTCGGTGGGTCTTTCGTCACTGTCAGCAGAACTTTCCCAGTGTCGGTGGGTCTTTCGTCACAGTTTCAGACTGTCAGCTTTCCCAGTGGTCGGTGGGTCTTTCGTCACTGTCAGCAGAACTTTCCCAGTGGTCGGTGGGTTACTGATGGGAGATTTCAACGCCAAGATTGGAATGGATAACACAGGCTACGAGGACATCATGGGGGACACACGGACTGGGACAGATGAACAAGAATGGTGAGCGCTTTGCAGACCTGTGCGCCCTGAACCAGCTGGTGATAGGAGGAAGCATCTTCCCACACAAGCGCATCCACAAGGCACATGGAGATCCCCGAACCACGTCACGGAGAACCAGATTGACCACATCTGCATTAGCCGCAAGTTCAGGAGATCATGGCGGGATGTACGAGTGATGAGAGGTGCTGACGTGTCATCAGACCACCACCTTCTTTTAACAACAGTGAGACTTCGCCTCAAGAGATTCACCAACGCCAACAACACACGGACAAGGTACAATGTCGGACTGCTCAGAAAAACAGGGACACACACAAGCAGCATTCCAGATCAGCCTTTCCAACAGGTTCCAGCCGCTACAAGAGCTGATAGAAGACGGTGAGATGGACATCGAGACACAGTGGGAACACTGCAAGAAGCTCTGGCACAACGCCTTCTTGAGGTCTGTGAAGACCTGACAGAACTCACTCTGCTATTAAAGATGCATTTGTGCCAAAGGTGTGTGTGTGTGTGTGTGTGTGTGTGTGTGTGTGTGTGTGTGTGTGTGTGTGTGTGTGTGTGTGAGAGAGAGAGAGAGAGAGAGAGAGAGAGAGAGAGAGAGAGAGAGAGAGAGAGAGAGAGAGAGAGAGAGAGAGAGAACTATCAAGATCTCTTCAAAATGATTTTTTTTAATGAGGAGGAGGAGGAGGGCAATCGTCACTTGGACCAGTCTTGACGGGGGAAAGAAGGCCTGCACTTGAGTATTTAGCACAGGAAGCATGCTTTCACGAAAATTGACGTGTAGATTTCTGTAGCAAGGTAGGTTTACCATGCGACACAGTCACCGTGTTTGTTTTGTTTTCGTTTGTTTGTTTGCTTGCTTGCTTGCTTTTTGTTGTTGTTATGTGAAATAGTAAAAGTAAAAGTTCCTACGTTTTTGATATATAATGGGCGTATGGTCTCTAACTAACAAAGCTTAACCTCAAAGATAAAAAAAAAACAACAATAACTTTTTGAATTAGTGGTAAAAATAACACGCGCATCAAAGCAACTTGGCAATTTTAGATTGTGCGATAATAGTAGCAATGTTTATGATAGAAGGGCTGGACAATATTTGACTGATATCTTGGACGTTGATATCAATAGAATTTTCTTTATAAATTGGAGTTTAAGACAGAACATTCTATCAACAAATGATGCACTGAAATAGGCTTACCACAAGTACAAAAAAACATGGCAAGAATATTTTGTGTTCCATGCATTTAACTTGAGTTTTGAGTTTATCTTGGAAATGTGACGAGGACAAGTATTTACATATTTGAAATTTTCTCCACAATTTCTGTTATAAACACAATTTTCTAATTTTAGCAACATTTCTGACGAAGATGTTTTCAGTGAAGATAATAAATTACAATCGAGGCAATGTTTAGCTCCGGCTTTAGCAAGTATATCTACTGCTTCGTTCCATTTCAACCCACTATTCTGCTGTAAATATGGAAAACCCTTTGCCAAGATGATCATTCTTTTTCACATTTAGACTAGGAATGACAAAACCAGAACCACTACCAGTGTTATCTAGGACTGAGCCATCAGTGTAAATTTTCAGGTGATTGCTATAAACATTGTCTAGATGAACTCTGACCTCACTAACCAAGAGATTAAAGTTTTCAGTTTTAGAAACACGTGTGTAATTATAATCCAAGTTTACACACAAATGCTCCCCAGGCGGAATCTTAGGCGTGATGGGATCTTCAGAAACTGTTGATAAATCAATGTTACAATCAGACATAAGCTTACACGCGTATTTTCTAATTGGTTGTAAATATAGAATATTTCTAGCTCGTTTGGGATAATCTTTGTTCGAATCCATCAATAGTTCTGCTATAACCGAGTTCTTAACTGACAGACTTCTAATCACATATTTTGATACGTATAAGAGCCGTTGTTCTCGAAAAGGTAAAACCTCTGCAGCTTGATAACTTTTGATAGCATTTGCATGAACTGGTACACCTAAGGCCAGTTTCACTGCTTTTGCTATCCAAACTTTCTAGCTTTTTTAACAGATATTTTGGAGCAGAATAATATACTTCTTGGCCATACTTTTAATTTGGATCGAACTAAAGAAGTAGACAAATGCAATAGAGTTTTCGTGTCTTGCCCCCACACACGCACGCACCCACGCACCCACGCACGCATACACACACACACACACACACATACACACACACACACATACACACACACACACACACACACACACACACACACACACACACACACACACACACACACACACACACACACACACACACACACACACACACACACAGAGGGAGAGAGAGAGAGAGAGAGAGAGAGAGAGAGAGAGAGAGAGAGGAGAGAGAGAGAGAGAGAGAGAGAGAGAGACAGCCCTCACACTCCCTTGGGTTATGGCTGGCCGTAAGTTTCCTAACGAAGCCTGAACGGTGGTGGCAAATTGTCAGACCTGGGGACCCCCTGGCGAAGCTGCCCTATCAATGCGGACGATCTCGCCATGACCCCCCCCCCCCCACACCCCCCCACCCCCCCCCCCATCCGTCATACGGTGGGACCAGATTGGCCTGCCTGCAGTCAGCAGGGAGCGTTTCACTGTCCATCGGTCATTGGACTGACTGGTCACACTGCCGACAGTCTGTCCACTCCGCCATGGCATGGTGTGTATGGGCATAATTTGTGAAGACATGGGGATGTCGTTTGCCTTGCACTCTTACTGGCGTGCATGTCAGTGAGGTGTGTTGGGTTTGATGGTGATGATGGAGGTGGTCTCGGTGGGGATGTGTGTGTGTGTGTGTGTGTGCGTGTGTGTGTGTCTGTGTGTGTGTGTGTGTGTGTGTGTGTGTGTGTGTGTGTGTGTGTGTAGACGTGCGCGTGCTGACTTGCGTGTTTGTGCACTCGCGCGTGCATGTGTGTGTATGAGTGCGAACGCGCGCCCCCCACTTGCCATAAAAAAAGGAAAATCTCTCTCTCTCTCTCTCTCTCTCTCTCTCTCTCTCTCTCTCTCTCTCTCTCTCTCTCTCTCTCTCTCTCTGAGTACTTTTGCATCAGTGACTAGTGCTGTGCTTGAACTAACTTTTGTCTTGGTCACATCTTCATGATACCATCACCGACCTCAGATGGTAAGGACCTCCACCTCCTACTCCTGCTTGTCAATTAGGACCTCCACCTCCTACTCCTGCTTGTCAATTAGGGCGTGCTTCCCATGTAGTCTCCCCTTTTTTTAGCAATGACTTGCGTGTTGGTTTGCAACCTCCCCACTCTCACCCTCACTCCTGTCCTGAAAAGGAAGAAGCCGTGTGAATGCTATGTTCTGTTAACAGCATGCTGTGTTCTGCACAGTCCCACACATCATTCTTTTTTACACGCTGTCTGCTTCATCTCGGCGTCATAGTAGTGGGCTGAAGGTGAGGATTGCAGTGGGAAAGAAATGTGTCATTTTGAACTTTGAAAAAAAAGGAAACTATTTCAAAATAACTGAAATAACTCTGAGAGCCGAAAAGGAAAATATTTGAAAATGATTGATGGAATTCTTAGGGCCTTGTGCTTTAGGACGATACAGTGAGCGCAGCAACCTAACGCGATGGCCGTTTCTGTCCCTGTCTCTTTCTCCCCCTGAACTCCACGGTCTGGCAGCAAACTGGCACTCCAGGATCAGACTGCTAGCTGGTGAGACACACTGTTTAGGGACACTCTCAAATATCTTCTGTAGAAGGAAAACATCTTTTAACGATGTATAACGATTCTCTGTTTTGAGACTGTCATGTGACGTAGCCTCATATCAAGGCATGTGACGCTCCATCACATATAGTCTAGTGATATGAATCATTTTCCCATGCCACAACTAAAAAGGAAGAATATTCATGTGGTTTGACATGTGGTTTGGCGTCCCACGGTTCGAGTGACTTTCGTCAGTACCAGTACTCACCGCCGGAAAAAACCTGTTGCTCCTCAGCAAACGTTCCGGGGTTGTGGACAACGACCACCGCGTAGACCTTTTGGGTCAGTTCGTGGACAGAACCGAAGTTCACAAAGTAACACCAATCAGTCGGCTGTCGATCAGACAATGCGATGTTTCTTTTGTGATGGATAGTTCCATTTGAAAAAAGAATTGCCCTTTTTCAAACCAAATGATTCAAAACCCGCATTAGTCTCCACTGATTGTGAAGAAGGCCTTGTTTTGGCACCACATCAATCGGTTGATGGACTGGTGTTAGAAAACGGAGCCATCAACGGATTGCAGGCTTCGGTTTTGCGAGACACTGGGTGCACCACCGCTGGTGTAAGAAAATCTTTCGTGCTTCAAAACCAGTATCTTGACACTGTCCAAAAGTGCAGTTCGTTTGGAGGCAAGATAGAAACGTTTCCGCCGGCAAAGATTTCGGTCGATACACCGTACTACTCCGGATTTCTCACCGCCTGTGTTATCGATAACCCAGTCTGTGACTTGATCTTGGGCAATTTGCCAGGCGTCGCTACAGTACATGGTGGTGCTGGAGGATCGTTCATTCCTTGTCTTGTGAGTACCAGATCAGACATCATAGAGCAGAGAAAGGCTACAAAGCTGCTGAAAGTCTCAAAACTGGATGAACTCCAAATTACCCCAGATGATCTAAAAGAAATGCAGGGAAAAGACGAGACGCTGACGACAATACTCTCTGCTGCTAAACAGACTGTCACTGACATACCAACGGACAAACCAACGTACATACTGGACTCTGAAATTCTCTACAGGTGTGTACCTGGACAGGACAACAAACAAGTTGTAGCTCCAAAGCACTTAGAGACATAGTCCTACACACGACTCATGATGCATTGTTCGCTGGTCACTGCGGAATCAAAAGAACATTAAAGAGAGTTCTTGATTCTTTTTATTGGCCAGGTGTCACAAAGCAAGTTACAGAATATTGCCGCTCATATGACATCTGCCAAAAGACATCTCAGAAAGGTCGCGTCCCATGTGCACCTTCGCACAAAATGCCTCTCATTTCCGTGTCCCGTTTCGGAAGGTGGCTATTGGTCTTGTTGGGCCTTTTTCCATCGTCTTCTTCCGGATATCGCTATATCTTAACTTTGCTGGATACAGCGACAAGGTATCCGGAAGCGATTCCACTGAAGAAAATTGATACAGTGTCTGTCGCTGAAGCCCTACTTGCGACTTTTTCCAGAGTGGGTCTTCCAGACGAAACTCTCTCAGATTGTGGAATGCAATTCATTTCCGACCTCATGAGAGAAATTTACAGACTGTTGTCAAACTCCTCCTTTTCAACCACGCCACATCATCCTCAATCGAATGGCATGGTGTTGAACGTTTCAATGGAACGTTAAAGTCCATGCTGAGAAAGGTTGCAAGGCAGGAACCCCAGGAATGGGATCGTTTCATACCGGCTTTGCTTTTCACGTACAGGGAAATGCCGAACGAAAAACTGGGGATTTTCACCATTCAAGCTTCTTTTCGGACATTCACCAAGGGGTCCTTTGGATCTACTGATGACACAATGGACAAATAAGACGGACATACCTGACAGTAAAACTGTCTACCAATACGTTTATGAAGTGCATAATCGTTTGAAGGATGCATGTGAGCTTGCTCAACAGTCAGCTGATAGAAAAAAGATGTGTACAAGGTCTTTGCAGATAGAAAAGCAAAGGCACGTTCCTTCAGTGTAGGGGATAAAGTCCTTGTACTACTCACTGATGAACACAAACAAACTTCGTGTTATGTGGAAGGGTCCTTTTCAGGTGGTCGAAAAACTTTCTGCAGTTAATTATAAGATCAAAATGGCAAACACTGAGAAGGTATTCCACGTGAACATGTTGAAGAAGTATGTTGAGCGTACAAATGTTGCCATCAACCAGTCAGTTGAATGGATATGTCCTATGTCAAAAACTGATGTCAACATGACAGATATTATCAGTGATGATTTTGTACCCACTGTAACGTACAGGGACAGATCAAAGGTGTGTGAAAACAGCAAATGTAGGATTGTTAACATCTACCAGTGCAGATGATGTTGTACCCCTTCCTACTCTGTCTATCAAAGGTGAAACCTATGATGATGTGGTTCTGTCGAATGATTTGTCTGCAAGTCAGACAGAACAGCTCAAAGAAATTTTTGAAAGACTTTCAGGATGTGTGACAGATACCCCAGGTACAGTGACAGGTATTGAACCCCATAGTATTCAGTTAACTACTGAAATACCAGTGCGAACCAGACCATACCCCCTCCCGTTTGCAAAAAAAAAAAAAAAAGGTTGTCGAGAGAGAAATCGAAAGTAATGCTGGATTTAAAGGTCATAGAACCTTCTACATCTCCGTACAGCTCACCAGTTGTATTGGTGGACAAACCTGATGGCTCGGTGCGGTTCTGCATCGATTACAGGAAATTAAACAAGATCACTGTGGTCGATGCCGGAGCCCATCCCAGACATTGAAGAACTTCTGTGTCAGCTCTCAGAAGGAAATTATTTTGTGAAAGTAGACTTAACTAAAGGATACTGGCAGATCCCAATGGCTGAAGCTGACAAGGAAAAGACAGCATTTCAAACACCTTTTGGACTTTTCCAATGGACGAAAATGCCATTCGGCTTGCAAAATGCCCCAGCTTCTTTTGCCAGAATGATGCGAGCCCTGAAACTCCATGAATGTGGTGCAGTCAGTTTTTTGACGACATTTTGTTGGCTGCAAAGTCATGGAGTGACCTCCTTTCTAACTTACGAGCTGTTTTTTTTTTTTTTTTTTTTTTTCAGACTCCGAAGTTTTGGTCTAACTGCGAGACCATCCAAAATTCGTGCCGGTTTTCAAACTCTCGAGTTTTTGGGTCACACTATTTCAGTGGGGAAAAATGATGCCAGAAGGAAGGAAAGTGGAAAAGATTTTATCCTTACACAAACCCACTACAAAGAAACAGATCAGGTCACTCATCGGATTATTGTCTTACTATAGACGATATGTACCCCACTTTGCGTCCCTGACGGCCCCTTTGACTGAATTGAATTGACGAAAGGGACGAAGAACAAAAGTATTGTGTGTGTCTGATGAGTGCCAGAAGGCTTTAGAGTGTGTTCAGAACACCCTCAACTCATTTCCTGTTCTTTTTGTTACCCCCCCTCCCCTCTCAGAAGACTTTATTTGAGACCGATGCCAGTTCCAAAGAATGGGAGCGGTACTTTTGCAGGAAAAAAAATGCTTTGTTACATCCCGTACAATACGCCAGTAAAAAGTTCTCAAAGAAGACACAGGAGAAATACTCCACTATTGAGAGAGAGTGCTTGGCTATTGTATGGGCATGTGAGAAGTTCGCCAGGTTCTTGACTGGAAGAAAGTTTCGGTTACAGACCGACCACAGGCCATTGACGTTCCTGCAATCGTCAAAGACTAAACAACAGATTATTAAGGTGGTCTTTGGCATTGCAGGAATTCAAATTTACTATTGAACCAGTGCCTGGAACACAAAATGTCATGGCAGATTTGTTGTCACGTGTATGAATATTCATGGACAGATGTAACTGTCTTCAAGGAAGGACTATTTCTGCTGTTTTGTCTTTTCTCTATGATCACACGTGTGTGTTCACATTTGGCGGTGAATTGTATGCTACTGCCTATTTAAATCAAATGGTATTTATGCTTAATTTGCTTGTTGAATTGACTATATATTTTACAAGCAAAAACTACTTGATGGTGGTGTATTACACATCTATTCTTTGCTTTATTCTTTAGTAAACAATGAAAAAAATCATCATGTACTATTTATGTCTAACTTGCTTGTGAAGGTGAATATATGTATGTGTCACGAGCAAATAACTCTTTAGAAATGTATATACACACCTTTTGACTGTGTTGTGACACAAACCTATTGTTTTCATTAGTCCATTGTCAACAATGGAAAAATGTTTGGGCTTTTCAATGGACTATAACATACATGTGTGGAAAAAAAACTTTTCTATTTTTTATTTTGTTTACATGTCTTTTGAGAAATATTTACACTTGGGAATATTCTCATTTTCATGAGGGGTTTTGAAACATGTCATGTGAGACAAAGATGAAGGGAAAAAATGTGCTTCACATCCTAACATATAAACACAATTTGTACTTTGAATTGTCACTATCCCTAATTGTTTTCTCCATGTAATTTGTAAAATGTAATTTGTGACAAGTAGTGATGAATTATGAATTTTTTTTTTTTTAGAAAGACTGACTTTTTGAAACATGGTATTTATGGTGGATCTTGAGGGTTGATTCCGTACGTTGATGAGTAATCTGGTGAATCATGTGTGATGGATGCACATTTTGTGATTCATGGTTGAAGATGTGTTTCAAGTGAAGTTGTATATCCTTTAAACAATTTTTTTCTGAAGAAATTTTTTTTTTTTTCACCCCAGGATGAGGGT
Source organism: Conus betulinus (assembly GCA_016801955.1). Lineage (NCBI taxonomy): Eukaryota > Metazoa > Mollusca > Gastropoda > Neogastropoda > Conidae > Conus > Conus betulinus. The sequence goes on along the minus strand of JADBJO010006319.1, from coordinate 4,715 downwards.
GTCATGTGACGTAGCCTCACATCAAGGCATGTGACGCTCCATCACGTGTAGTCTAGTGATATGAATCATTTCCCCCATGCCACTTGACTAGGAAGAATAGCATGGGCTTGACTAAATAGCGGGCGTGAATAATTGAATTACTCATTAAATAAACAATGGTGGTCATTGGGTGAAAGTGACTACTGAGAGATAGTTTAATAAGGGCTGGTAAGGTGCTGGTCATGTGTTTTGAACACTGAGTATGCACTCACTAGGAGGAGGGAGGGAAAGAATCAGTTTTAGCCCAGCAGATGGCCTAAAGACTCGAACCTGTCAGGACGTTGGTCAAGGGGTCCTCACCACTGACCAGTCATTACCAGGTGAGCTATAGATAGTTGGGGAAAGCTACAGGGGAAAACCTTAAGAAAAGAGAAAAGAAAGAATTCATATGTTGAATTGGGAAGCAGGTTCCCTACACGAACCTTACTCACACACACACACACACACACAACTGATTAACCAGCCAATTAAGATAAGCCTTATTTGCTCTGGGTTTTCTTCCTTCCAGCCCTGGTTCGAACCCACATGATTAATTAAATAATCAAAGATAAATAGGAGTAATAATGACATCCAGATAAAAAGACGAGGGACAGAGGGAGAGAGAGAGAGAGAGAGAGAGAGAGAGGAGAGAGAGAGAGAGAGAGAGAGAGAGAGAGATGTGCATACGTAAGTGTGTGTGTGTGTGTGTGTGTGTGTGTGTGTGTGTGTGTGTGTGTGTGTGTGTGTGCGTGCGTGCGTGTGTGTGCGTGGTGTGTGTGGGTGTGGGGGTGGGGGGGGGCGCGCGCTTATGTCTGTGTGTGCATTTGAACGTGATGTGGAGTAGTAAGAGGCGGGGAGTGGGTTGTGAAGCATGGGCATGATCATGAATGAAAGTCAGCATTAAACATCGGCAGCACAAGTTTAAAGCAAACGGACTGAAGGACATGGCAGTAAAGCTGGTGCAGTCTAACAGCCACTGAGAAACACCGGGCTTATTTCAAAGAGAAGTATCCCTAAAATGAAATAATGATGACAAAAGGGATGAAAAGTGATTTTAGTATCCGCACTGTGATGGAAAGCATTTGGGGAGCATTCACTCCCCTGAATGATGGCGTATTGATCTGTCTTTCTTTGAAAGATTTGATGCAGTTTTTTTTTATGCCTTTTGTTTTCAAAAACTGTGTGTGTGAATTCCTGTTTTCTTTTTATGGGATCGTCAGTTGACGTACACATGCACATCTGCTCTGTAATAGTTTCTGAAAGCTGTAACTCTTTTATATTGTTAGATAAATACAGGCAGGCGCGATTGTAATCTAAATTTATAGAAGAAAAAAAGTTCATGTAGTGTGGGATTGGGAGTGTATGTGTGTGTGTGTGTGTGTGTGTGTGTGTGCGTGCGTGTGTGTGTGTGTGTGTGTGTGTGTGTGTGTGTGTGTGTGTGTGTGTGTGTGTGTGTGTGTGTGTGTGTGTGTGTGTGTGTGTGTGTGCGTGCGCGCGCGCGTGCGTGCGTGCGTGCGTGCGTGTGTGTGTGTGTGTGTGTGTGAGTGTGTGTGTGCTCGCGCGCGTGTGTGTGTGTATGTGTGTAAAATTTTCATGTAGTGTGTGTGTGTGTGTGTGTGTGTGGGGGGGGGGTATGTCTATGCGCGCGTCTGTGTGTGTGCGTGCGTGTGTGTGTGTGTGTGTGTGTGTGTGTGTGTGTGTGTGTGTGTGTGTGTGTGTGTGTGTGTGTGTGGTGTGAGAGAGAGAGAGAGAGAGAGAGAGAGAGAGTGTGTGTCTGTGTGGGTGTCTGTGTGTGTCGTGTGGTTGTTTTTTTTGTGAGAGAGAGGGGAGAGAGAGAGAGAGAGAGAGAGAGAGAGAGAGAGAGAGAGAGAGAGAGAGAGTAGATCAAAGCCTTACGTTTCGGGTGTTGATCCGGATCGAAGAGTGGATCCGTTGGAGGCGAGGTCTGCGCTGTGTCCCAAGTGATCAGTCTGACATCTGTATGCATCCGGGGAAAGGCCTTTGTTTGGAAGCATTTTCGTTGGCGCATTTTATTTAGATTTGAAACCTGTGATAAAAAGCATGATTACCGTTTGCTTTGAGCGGTCTGAGGGTACGTCGGTGGAGTGGAATCTTGCTGTGCAAAACAATGTGACAATGACTTTCATTTTAAGAATGTTACATGTGCCCCGATTATTTTTCATGAATGCCAAGGGCATTTGCTTTTTTTTGCTTGCGCTTAAAATCGTAGATTCATACAATTTTGTCGTTGTTGTTATCGGACATTGTAATGTTATGTAACTACTTGCTTTCATCAGCTATATGTACCATGTGCACCATTGAAGAATACAATGTTACCCAGTTCAGTAGCTTATCTTGCGAACTGTGACTGATCTAATCCACTGTATCTATTATTTCGTGCTTTTTTTCTGCTTCCAATTTCAAGAACCAATGAAAGTCGACAGGCAAAAAGAAAAGCCGATCTAATTGTTCAGTTATCCATCAAAGGCAGGAACAGGAGACAAGCGTACAAGAAGCACACAGCGCAGCATTCTGTTCGCAGCAGTAGTATATGCAGGCTTGAGGGTAGACAACCTTGCCTAAGTATTGTCCCCATTCACTTCTCTTGTGTGGCCTATGGCCCCCGTTTTGTCCCCCATGTTTGTTATCCGTCTGTTTTGTGTGTCCTCGCTCACCTCCCACCCCAACCCACCCCACTCTTACTCCTCATCATCCACATATACACACAATCATTAAGCACAAACCTCATTCCACTGTGGTGCATTATTGAAAGCATGGAGCCCAGTTCACCACCACAAACTGTAATAACCGTTTGAAGCAGACACATTTCTACAGGCATGCATGTGTGTTGAAAGATACAATTCATAGTTCCAGTTGTACCAAAACATGCATAACCCAGTGCTATACGGCCATGCTCACACTCCTGCATAAAGCGCTCCACCTGCAAGAACCAAGATTTAAAGCTGGAATAGCATCCTACGTGAGTGTCTGTTTCTCCACACATTTGTGAAAGAAGGCATTTAAAAAAAAGTGAGATTGTTTCCCGATTTAGTACCTCCGCTCCACTGTTCTGGGGAATACTGTTGAGCATGGGTTTCTTTTTTTTAATCTGACATTGACAGATTTTCAGTTCAGCTAACGATGTCGTCGGTATGTGCAGATATTTGACATCGACAATGACGTGCGTTTCAGACAGCATAAGATTTCCGAAGTGTCCTCCTCTTTCAAACAATTATGTTTGAATCCATATATCAATGATGTGTGTGTGTGTGTGTGTGGGTGTGTGTGTGTGTGTGTGCGTGTGTGTGTGTGTGGTGTGTGTGGTGTGTGTGTGTGTGTGTGTGTTTGTTGTGTGTGTGTTGTGTGTGTGTGTGGTGTGTGTGTGTGTGTGTGTGTGTGTTAGAAAGGACGCAAAGATGGCATATAGAAAAAGGTAGAAAAGCAGTTTAAGTCGGGAAACATGCGAAATGCGTGGGATAGCCTAAAAAAAAACTCTTTCACTGGACAGCAGAAACCACAAAGTGTCTGTAATCCATCAGAAGAGGAATGTTATGATTTTGCTAACAAATTGAATGATTTTTACTGCAATTTTTGAATGAACTATGCTGGCGAAAATTTGGAAAGTGTTTTGTCGAATCTTTCAAACAGCTGGTGATTACGATGGTAGTATTTTACATATTGCTGAATCTGCTGTTCGAGGTTTTTTTTTCAAAAGATAAGTAAAACTACAGGTCCAGACAATATTTAAAGTCATGTTCAGATCAATTGTCATTTTTTTTTGTAAACTGTTCTCATGGTCTTTGAATTGTAGAGTTATGCTCCCTGTCTGGAAGAAAATCAACAACTTGTCCTAATTTTGAATGATCATAGACCTGTTGCATTGACATCTCTTGTAATGAAATCGTTTTAATGCCTCGTCTTTTCGATTCTTGTTCCTCAAGTCAAACAGCTTTGTGATCCATACAGATTTGCATACAAACAGAACAGAAGTACAGATGATGCAATAATCAGTCTTTTAAATCATCAGCATACACACATCTTGAAAACAGATATTCTTTTGCTCGCATCCTGTTTATTGATTTATCACTTTCATACTATTCTACCACACATTATGGCAAAGAAACTCCAAACTTTACAGGTCAACCCGAAAATTGATTTTATGGATTGTGAACTTTTTAGTCAACTGATTACAGTGCGTACGCTTTAAGGGCAAGTGAATATAAGTATCTAGGTACTATTTTAGAAAATAAGCTGAATTTTAATGCAATACTCAATCATTTCTTATTTTTTTAAATGCCAATCTAGAATATACTCTCTTAAGAAACTTCAGTCTATTTCTGTTTAAAAAAAAACCCCTTAGATATGTTATATCGTTGTTTTGTAGAGTCAATGCTGTCCTTTGGCTTTTTATTCTTACTTCTTCTTGCCCCCTTCCCTGTGCAGTTCAGAAAGGGTCTATGACCTGAAACGTACTGTTTTTAGCATTTTTGGTCTTCTTAATCGACGAATTTTACCCCTGAGGTGAAAAAGTTTTTTTACCTTTGTTTTCTCTTCGCTTTTTTATGCTGGTTTGGAAATCTTAGTGTGAAACACAAAAACATTTTGAACAGAGTGGTGAATACATGTGGGAAAGGTTATTGGTAAAAAACAAGGACAGCTAGATAAATATGTGTGAATGTGGTGTCACACAAAAAGCT
>JADBJO010006318.1:122500-127500 GCA_016801955.1 Conus betulinus | reverse complement strand
GTCGGTCTGTGGAAAGAAACTCGTGGAGAGCGTGGCAGCAGAGAGTCCTCAGAAGAGAAGCCCCCTTCAAGCAAGTGTTTCGGCCCTTATCTCCTGACACTCTAGGGGGGGGGGGGGGGGGTGGGCCACACCCGGTTCATGACTCCGGATGTCCCTCTGCTGCCCCCTTTTTTCCCCATCTTGGGACGAGCCATGGCTGGGATTCGAACCCATGACCCTCTGGACATGCTCATTTTCCACTTAATGACTCGTGCACTAACCACTGAGCCACTGGGACACCTGATATTTGTAGGAAAGTTAAGCCTTATGAAGTTCACTTTTGTTCCTCCTTGACCAGATCCAGCTTGAACACCTCTCCGCCGCTTCTGCCATTGCTTTCAGGGCTCTGTTTTTGTTTTTGTTTTTGTTTTTTCCCTCTCCTTCTCCATCCCCACCCTCCTTCGTATGAAGTCAGTCGGTCTGTTTATCCCAGGCAACGAAAGAAAGGTCAGTCAGGGTAAGGGCACCTTGTTTGGAACTAGGTCAGGGTAAGGGCACCTTGTTTGGAACTAGGTCAGGGTAAGGGCACCTTGTTTGGAACTAGGTCACTGTGGCCCCCTCACAATGCACAGTCTCTGCACTCACAGGGAAAGCGAACTAAACTCTGCACTTATAGGGAAAGTGAAACTAAACTCTGCACTTAAAGGGAAAGTGATACTAAACTCTGCACTTATAGGGAAAGTGAAACTAAAACTCTGCACTCACAGGGAAAGGCAAACTAAACTCTGCACTTATAGGGAAAGTGACACTAAACTCTGCACTTGCTGTGAAAGTGAAACTAAACTCTGCACTTACAGGGGAAGTGAAACTAAACTCTGCACTTACAGGGGAAAGTGACACTAAAACTCTGCACTTCCAGGGAAAGTGAAACTAAGCTATGGATTGTCGCCCCCTTCACAGCACTTCACCTTCCCCTCTACCAACACCCCACTCCTTTGCCGTTCCCTCCCCCTTCCCCTCCATCTCCACCTCCCGCTTCACGCTAGATGAATGAATTATCATGGGGTCATCGACTTCTGGCAGCAAAGACCCCCTTCCACTCTCCACCGGCAAATGTAGGACTACACACACTCATCTTTTCTGGCCAAATTTTGGATATTCAGATATTTCACTGACGAGAGAGAGACCATATTTTCCCTCCTAACCCTCGACATACAGGACATTCAGCTTTGATCGACAAAGAGCCACCCCCCCTCACCCCCCCTCACCCTCCAACCCCACCCCTCGCCCCCGCCTTTTCTAACGTTGCGTAGTACAGATATTCAACATTTGAACCACAGAAACTTTTTTTTTTTTCACCGTAATTTTTCTTCACAGTATGCACATTCAGCATACCAGGTCAAAGAGCTATTCTTTTTCACAATCATTTTCCTTTAACAAATGAATGACCAGCAAATGAAGTCAAGGAGTCATTCTTTTCCACCGTGACTGTCTCCACATTATTATGTGTATTCAGCCCATTATGACAAAGAACCACGAGTCCTTCGGACGAGAGGAATAACCCCTGTCTCTTGTGCTGGCATACACTCAGCTTACGTCAACGGTCTCTGGGGAAGCAGGAAGTTGATCCAGCACAAGTCTGTGAGAACGAAATATCAGAACAACACGAAGAAAGAACAGACACTTTGACAGGTCAAAAGAACAACTGGAGAGGAATCAAAGAGGAGGGGAGAGGGGAGATGACTGGAATGGTAATGCAACGAAGTGTATCGGATCATCAAGCAGCACACAAAAAAAGCAAACTACGTTGCCATGGCCAATTAGCAAGGTCCAATGGCCTTACTAAATTTGTCCCCCATAGAACAGGTGAGAGGAAGCCATAGAAGAAGACAGGTCAAGAGTGATGGACTGGTGTATTCTGCAGAATGGACAGGGGAAAAAAAAAATGTTTGCGAGAGTCCCGTGCCTCGCACGTGACGGCCAGAGCTGGGTCAACCTGAGGAGCAGTTCTTGGGTAGAGCATGCCCCAACTGCTATCGGAAGAGTTAAGAGAGAAGCAAGATAATATATATGGTGACTCTCTCTCTCTCTCTCTCTCTCTCTCTCTCTAGGGAGGGGGGGCGTGAGCTGTTTCTGCTTGTTGTGAAGTCGCACTTCCACCTCTCTGTGATATAACAGCGTATTGTTGAAGCAAGAAAGACTTAAGTCACCAGATTTGTCAAGTGACACTGTAAAGGACAATGCCTTCTGTGCCACACGATTTCAGGCCGACATGTGGTTGTTTGCCGGTGTTTCAATCATTTATGGCAAAACGAGCAAGGCGGAAACTTGAAATGCGGGTCGCCATGCTTCGATTGAAGTGCGGAGCAGACGGTGCAGTGTTAGGCTTGCTCCTCTCCTACTTGTTCTGGGGGAGTTTACTTCTCCAGTGCGGTGATGTTGAGAGCAGCACCCCGGACCCAACACATCGCAGACGAGGCAGAGACCGACTGACCAGCCGACCTAGCCTGGACAGGCCTGGTCATCCACACGACGGAGCATCCAACCAGCCAGGGAGAGACTTGTCGCTTCACGACGTCATGAGCAAGCTGAACTCCATGGAAAGAAAATTTGACGGGAAGCTTGACGACGTGAGGCAGGACATGCACGCCCTACGGGAGGACTATGCTGCCATGCAGGGGGAGCTGCGGGGGTTACGGGAGGAAGTCAACAATCTGCGGAAGGAAAACCAGGACCTTACAAGGAAAATGGAAGATCTAGAAAAGAAGACTGACGACCTCGAAGGGAGATCCAAAAGAAACAATCTCATTTTCTATGGATTGCCTCGGGCAGAAAATGAGACCTCTGCGGATTGTGAAAATGTGCTTAGGGACTTGGTCACAGATAAATTAGAATTGTCTGAAGAGGTTGAGTTTGATAGGGTCCACAGACTGAGCAACCAGCCGGATTCTCCCATGATTGCACGATGCGTATTCTACAACAAAAAATTAACGTGCTTAAAGCGAAAACGCAAACTGAAAGGAAGTAACGTTTTCATTGGCGAGGATTTCTCCACCAGAGTGCGTGACCTTAGGAAGAAGTTGACTCCGCACCTGAAAAAAGCAAGAAGTGACGGTAAACGTGCTAGTTTAATTTTCAATTACCTCCTGATCGACGGCAAGCGGTACACGTTGGGCGCGGAAGACAGACTGGTGGAAAATAAGATAGGGACTCGGCCGGTCCACAAATGTGCCCAGTGATGTGTCCGTGTTAGTGAAGGGAACCAACAGCAAGCCAACACCGGTTGTGTCCACCGTGTGCTGTAAATCTCAGCCACATGAAACTGACCGTCAGGTTGTGTATTGTGAAGAGAACTCAGAAATACCACTGCTAGCTGGGTGTGCTAATAACACAGATGTTGATGTGTCTTCCACAGATGTACAATTTATGACCATATCCATTGAAAATGAAAAATCGTATAATTCTGATGTTTGTAATAAAGTGAGAAAATTTTCATTTCTTCATTGGAATTAACGGATTGCTTACCAAAATGTGTAGTAACGATTTTATTTCTTATGTTTCTGGTTTTGACTTTGTATGTTTTGTCGAAACGTTTGTTGAAGTTTTTCAATCGCCTGTGTTCTCTGGCCACACGGTCTACTGTAAGCCAGCATTGAAGTTCACTGCACGTGGCAGGCGTTCCGGTGGGCTGGTCTGCCTCGTGAAAAATGAACTCTGTCCTTATTTGAAAGTAGTCGATGTGGTATCGGATTTATTCTTTGCTTTTATCATTGATAAGTCCTTGTTTGGCACAATAAAACATGTCATGTATGTATGTGCGTATATTCCTCCGGAAGGCTCACCATATTATTCGTATTTTGATAGGGAAAATGGAGTTTCTTTGCTGGAAGAATTTTTGTGTGATTGTTTACTTTTGTTTAAAGATGACGTTTTTGTAATAGTGAGTGGTGACTTGAATAGCAGAGTGTCGAATTTTTCTTGTGTGTTTGATGAAAATGGGTCTGGATATGATAATCAGTATAAAAGTGGACCACTGCCTGTTCGAAGTTCTGAGGATTCTGTTTTGAATAATTATGGAAAATTACTGCTCAATATGTGTACTGCTTTAAAACTGTGTATTCTAAACGGTGTGTGTAAGGGCGATCTTGAAGGTCGCTACACATACATATCTGACAACGGTAGCAGTGAATGATTATTTTTTGATGTGTCTTTTGATTTGTTCTCCATTATGTTAGGTAGTTGCGAGTTGTATGTGTCTGAGAAAATTGAATCAGACCACATGCCTTTAGAATTTAATATCACTAGCCTGTGTCATAAATATGACTCTTCTCAAATTAACCATAGGCGCTTTACAGTTGAAAAATTTGTATGGAATGAAGATCATGTTGATTTGTTTAAAAATTTAATTCTTTCTAACGAAATGCAAGTGCGTATGCAAGAAGCTGTAAGGCTGGTTGATATCAACATCGAGAGGAAGCACTAAACGTTTTCAATTGTTGTGTGAAAGACGCCGCAGAATGTATGAAGAAAGAGATTAGTGTTGGAAAACATCAAAAAGAAGATGACTGGTATGATACGAATGCCTAGTTAGTAAAAGAAATGTTCGTAATTTATTAAATAGATTTCGACGCTCTTTATCCCAGCCATCTCGTGAGTCTTATTGCAAAGCAAGGCGAGAATATAAACATCTGTTAAGAGAAAGGAGAAACAAATATAACGATTGCTTTATTGACAGAACTACTCCAATCTGTAAACAGTCAGAAGGGTTTTTTTTTGGGATTGTGTTCATAAAATTTCAGGAAAGAGAGACAACCTTTAAATGATATAAGTCTTGAAACATGGTTTCGTCATTTTAGGGATTTGCTCGAAAGGAAACGCTGACTCTAGTGATGGCCTGGTTAATGTAATTTACGTAAATGACTCTGAATATGGTGATGACAGTCTAAACCGTCCCATTTCTAAAGAAGAAGTTTTAGTAGTACTCAGAAAGTTAAAACATCGGAAAGCTGCTGGCCCAGACG
>JADBJO010006318.1:75000-80000 GCA_016801955.1 Conus betulinus | reverse complement strand
GAGTTGCAAATAGTGTCAGCACAGCAAAGTTTGACAGGCCATTAATCTGTTAGGTTATCAATTGTTGTCTATAACGAAGTACGTACATACAGTGGGTGGGATTTCTTCTTGTCACATGCTTTTTTTTTTTTTTTTTTTTTTTTTTTTTTTTTTTTTTTTTTTTTTTTGTTTTTTTTTTTGCGCTGTGACATTTCTGAATGGGCGCTGTGAGGTTGGAGCTGAGCTCGGCACGTGAAACAAAGATACTGACAGCCCCTTTGAAACATTTTTTCTCAAACGCCTGGCTTGTTCGCTCATGACTAACCCCCCCCCCCCCCCCCCCCCCCCCCCCCCCCCCCCCCCCCCCCCCCCCCCCCAAAAATGGTTTTAAATGTCAGGTAACTTTTAATTCTACCTCAGTGGACAACTCTCGAGTCCACTCCAAAGAACACCACCGGCCATGTGTGCAGTTTTCCATTCACAGGCTAGCTGAGACATGCGACAGTTTAAGCGGCACTGAATGTCGTCAGAGTGTTGTGCAGACAAAGGCAGGGCCAGCTCGTCTGGAACTTTCCAGTCACCTGCCGTCCTTGCTCCGAATGGATCCAGAATACTTCAAGTCATACACTTTTCCTTTTCCAGTGTTTGCCAGCAGGTGTGTGTGTGTGTGTGTGTGTGTGTGTGCGTGCGTGCGTGCGTGCGTGCGTGCGTGCGTGTGTGTGTGTGTGTGTGTGTGTGTGTGTGTGTGTCCATAGACAGACGAATCAACAGATAGAAAAGAAAGAAAGAAAGATAGATAGATAGACAGACAGACAGACAGACAGATATGTGGAAAGATGGATAGGCAGACTGCTTGGTAGATAGACAGATGAACAGACAGACAGACAGATAGATAGATAAGGTGACATTCCTGCACGTGTGTTCTTACACATGTACTTGCATATCCACAGGCGTGCATATGTGCGTTTGCGCGTGGACTCATTAAGACACATCAGGTGTAACTCGCAGGCATGCTCTTTTCTTCTTCTTCTTTTTTAATTACATTATGTAGATAACGTCTCTGTATATAGTGGTCTGTATTCTATATTATCTTAGTTGACATAGACACAAGACAGGTACAAAGAAATACCTCCCTGATATATTGATTCCTACCAATGTCACCGCTGAGGAAACAGATACAGGTGGCACCAGCATTCATCACAGATGAAATAGAATGACACTGAATATGATAAAAATGATACATAATATCCACGTGGAATCCCAGCATCTTATCATTCAAGGAACAGGAAAAAAGATGGTTGCAGTATTCGGTGATGGTTATAAAAAAAAAAAAGAGAAAATTCAGCAGTCTTTAATGTCCACATGTAGTATGTATCCCTGTGAATGTCATCGTTAAAGAAAAAGTCAACAGATGGCTGCAACGCGCTCATTTTTTGTTTCCTCATGCAGCTAGTGAAGGGTTTTCTTATTTATGATATCCATTTTCCCATTTATTTCATTTTTTTGTTTTCCCCTCAATTTTAAATCTTTGCCAAGTCAGAGGATGGTTATACTGACGTCGTTGGTGGAATTATTAAAAAAAATATCCACACTATATCTTTATCCCTATGAATATGGTCATCACAGAGATTTTAAAAAAAAGAAGAAAAATAATTGCAATATATTTGTTTTAGTAGATTAGGAGGGAAAAAAGTATCATGATATACAAAATCTACATGGTATTTGATTCCGATGACTATTATCATCAGGGAGACGGGACATGACGGACATTATTTGTGAAACAGAGAACAAAGAAGTGACACAGTGTTCACATTTTTTACATGGTAAACTGACCTCCATAAATATCATCACTTTCGAACCACAGCAAAATGGCTGTAGTAGTCTTCACTGGCGGAAATGAGAAAAAAGTGAATAATGTGATAAATATTTTCGATATGAGATATTGATCCCTAGACACTAGAATAACCCCCAAAATTACATAGTCTGTAAAAAGAAAAAGAAGAAAATAGGCAGAAGAAATCAATGTGCCTGATGCGTTGCCATAAGTTCTGTAAGTACCAAAGTGGGGGAACAGGAGGAGGGACGGTGAGTAGCAGGAAATGAAAAATACAAATAATAGAGAACAAATGGGGAAAAGGCGAAAGAAATAAGGGAGAGTAGGGAGGAAAAAGGTAGTTTGTCAGCAGTGTGACAGTTGTACTACGACAGCCAGGTCCAAGCTGTTTTGAGTGTCAAGAAGCCTTAACCAACACTGAGCTACCTTTGGCTCGGAGAGGAACCTCGCTCTTCATCAGTTGAAACGCCTTCTTTGCAAATAGGAAATGGGTACAGAAAGGACCTAGCTCACGTGCAATGGAAAGAGAGAGGCTGTGGGGAAGGGAGGGACACGGAGGGATAAAGAGTGGGAAGAAAGGATGGCTGCAACCTATTTTTGGCTTCACTAAAAGACAACAAATGGTGTGCAGACTGCGCGCAACTCATACTTCACGGAGGACCACTCTCCATCGATCTGCCATTCACCCCCACATGCGGTTTTTTTTGTTTTGTTTTGTTTTGTTTTGTTTTGCTTGCTTGTTTTTTGTTCAGAAGATCGTCGTCACCTTCTTTTCCGTCAAAGCCAAAGTCGTGTCTTTTATTTGACGCTGCCATGCCATTTTGGATTTCTCAATTTTCATCAACTCTGTTAATATTTGTTTTTTCTTTTTCATCCAGCCACAGGATCAAATGTGTAACTCATTGGTATTATTTTGGTAGGATTTCTACATTTTCGTCAACTTAGTTAATGTTTTTTTTTTCCCCATCTAATCACAGGAGCAAATGTTTTTGACTCATAGGTTTTACCTGGTAGGTCTGTAATTGTGGAAACAACTAAAGCTATTCAATTGTGTAGTCATGCAGCTTCACATTACTTGATTCACCACCAACGACAAACCCTCAGTTGGCTATATTTTGCAAACACGTTTGTATGTGTCCAGTTGTTGTTTAGTATCTGTAAACATTTTTATTCATATCTTCTACACTGTTTGGTTGAAGCTGCGTCAGACTCTCTCCTCCTGATGAAATGTAAGTTAATATTTGTTGCAATCGTTGCACACAATATCATTCAACCCATCTGTTATAAACATATCAAGCAATTATTGTAACTGATCACATTCATGAAACAATGTTTATATTGTGCAGTATTGTAAAGTTGCAGAAAATATTAATTGCAGGAATACTGTACATTACTGAAAAGATAAATTGCAGGTTTACGGTATATTACTGTAAACATTAATTGCATGTGTATCTACCACCTAGTGCATCTACCATTTAGTGGAAATGACATGCAGGGCATGACTGCAAAGAGCTTATAAATACTTACCATAATGCCATGTTTGTGTGTGCCAAAAATGTGCCTGTAAAAGGCCATCGTTAAAGGTAACGATGGACCCCCCCCCCCCCCCCCCCCCCCCCACACACACACACACACACACACACACACACACACACACACACACACACACACACCAGAGGTAGTAGAAAGGCACACTTTGGTACACACGTGAGTGAAAATGGTAACTTTTTTCTTCGGCCAGTGAAGAGAGACAGGCGGCACAACTGAGGTAGAGAGAAAACAGAAATAAGAAGAAGTGAGCTGCGAAAATTGTCGTTGTTGAAATACAGAACGAAAAAAAAAAAAAAAAAAAAGAAATGATAAAGTGATAACTATTTCACATGATATACTGATCCCTGACAATATCTTCATTGAGGAGAGAGAGAGAGAGAGAGAGAGAGAGAGAGAGAGAGAGAGAGAGAGGAGAGGGAGGGAGGGAGGTGTCTGCTGTTGTCACCCTTCATCGAGGATTGAGAGGGCGGGGGAGGAGGGGAAAGGATGGAGGGATGAGGGGAGGGGTGGAGGAGAGGGAGGGAAGGGATGGACGGGAGAAGGGGAGGGAGGATGGAGAGGAGGATGGGGAGGGGGAGAGGAGGGGAGGAAAGGGAGGGATGGAAGGGAGAAGGGGGAGGGATAGAGGGGAGAAGAAGGAGGAGGGAAGGGTTACGACCCCCTGTTCAGCTGTGATGATGACCATCCATCCCTGTATGTATTCCGTATACTGCTACATCTGGTAAAGCCTTCGTTGACCACGCCGCCTTTCGTTGAGCCTTCCTTCGTTTCCTGTCAGAGGAAATGCAAGTCGTGAGAATGACGTTAGATATACGTATCAGAGGAAACACAATTCGTGAGAATGACGTTAGATATACGTGTCAGAGAAAACACGATTCGTAAGAATGACGTTAGATATACGTGTCAGAGGAAACACAGTTCGTAAGAATGACGTTAGATATACGTGTCAGAGAAAACACGATTCGTAAGAATGACGTCAGATATACATATCAGAGGAAACAATTCGTAAGAATGACGTTAGATATACATATCAGAGGAAACGTATTCGTAATATATACATATATAGAGGAAACAGAGGAAACACAATTCGTAAGAATGACGTTAGGCATACATGTCAGAGGAAATGCATACCGTTACGAATGATGTTAGATATAAGTATCACAGGAAACGCAATTCGTAAGAATGACGTTAGTTATACATATCAGAGGAAACGCAATTCGTGAGAATGACGTTGGATATACATATGAGAGGACACACACACGTCGTAAAAGAATAACGTTAGATATACATATCAGAGGAAACACATGACGTAAGAATGACGTTAGATATACATATCAGAGGAACACATGTCGCAAGAATGACGTCAGATATACGTGTCAGAGAAAGAACAATTCGTAAAAGAAATGACGTTAGATGTACATATCAGAGGAAACGTAGTCGTAAGAATGACGTTAGTTATAAGTATCAGAGGAAACACAAGTGGTAAGAATGACGTTAGATATAAACATCAGAGGAAACACAAATCGTAGGAGTGACGTTTGATGTCAGTATCGGAAGAAACACGTCGTAAGAGTGACGTCATATATAAGTATCTGAGAAAACACAAAGTCGCAAGAATGACGTTCGATATAAGTGT
>JADBJO010006318.1:65000-70000 GCA_016801955.1 Conus betulinus | reverse complement strand
TTAACAACAACAATGGTGAAGCAGCAAAGGCTTACCGCCAATCAAGTAATGGTTCACACACACACACACACACACACACACACACACACACACACACACACACTCACAGGAGGAATCCAGTATAACAGGAATCATGGTGGACAGACAGGCCACTCCCGCCAGGATCATGCAGCCGCAGTGCATTCCCTTTCGTCCCAGCCGGTCCAAGCCCAGCAACGCCAACAAATACCCCAACAGCTCCGCCAAGGCCGACAAGAAGAAGTTGAGGTAGATGTTGCCTCCGATCTGACCCACGTTGAGACTGAGGCCGTAGTAGATCATCGTCACCATCACCCTGTGAAATGACGTCACATAGTACGTCATATGAACCGTCATGATGAAGTCAGTCGCCAGGTGACTATGACGTCAGTGATGACATTGCTCATGATGGCCCTAAAAGTCTATGGCCCTAATGTCTTGAGAAGGCATTATCTAGAGCATGTACATGCTGAAACAGAATCCAGTGTTCTGTTATTGTAGGTTTCATGCTCCATGTTCAGATGTTTCACCGTATGAAATTAAATGAGAGAGAGAGAGAGAGAGAGAGAGTGGATACAGATATTTTATTCATATATGCCACGGGTCCCTAATGAAGGGGCTGTTGTGAACAACCCTTCTCACAGACAAAACGAGAATACATCAGTGAAATATTTATCAATGTGCGACAGGTAGTCGACAAACTAGATAACAGACAGCACACAATAATTAATTCTAACACATACTTTACTTCGAATCCTAAATATGAGAGAGACAGACAGACAGACAGACAGACAGACAGGCAAGGTGGACGCTGTTCCTGGTCTTCTCGAGCATTGAGGTATAGCATGCCATAGTCGCCATCATTCTGTCAAAATCATTTATCCTTTTCACATTTTCACACATTGCAAAGCCCCCCCCCCCCCCCTCCCCCCCCCCCCTCCCCCCCCCCCCCCCCCCCCCCCCCCCCCGACACCCCACCCTCTCTCTCTCTCTCTCTCTCTCTCTCTCTCTCTCTCTCTCTCTCTTTCTCTCTCTCAGCCAATGCTTTTATCGTTATAAAGTAAACAATTATTGTCATTCTCTCTCTCTACCACTCCCACTCCGTCTGTCTGTCTGTCTGCGTCTGTCTGTCTGTCTGTCTGTCTGTCTATCCGTATGTCCGTCTGTCTGTCTGTCTGTCTGTCTGTCTGTCTGTCTGTCTCTCTCTCTGGTTTTGAATGTGTCCGTCTATCTGTCTGTCTCCCCCTTCCCCTCTCTCTGTCTGTCTCTGTCTCTGTCTGTTTGTCTGTCTGTCTGTCTCTCTCTCTCTCTCTCTCTGCCTGCGTATGTGTGTGTGTGTGTGTGTGTGTGTGTGTGTGTGTGTGTGTGTGTGTGTGTGTTTTGAACGTGTCCGTCTATCTGTCTGTCTCCCCCATCCACTCCCCCCTTCCCTCCATATTTCTCTCTCTCTCACCCTCGATCTCTCTCTCTCTCTCTCACCCTCTCTCTCTCTCTCTCTCTCTCTCTCTCTCTCTCTCTCTCTCTCTGGTTCTCCTTTCTCACTCTCTCCGTGGTGTCTGTGCGTTTTTTGAATGGGTCTGTCCATCTGTCTGTCTGTCCGTCTGCCTCTGCCTCCTCTCTCTCTTACTCTCTGTCTCTGTCTGTCTGTCTGTCTGTCTGTCTGTCTCTCTCTCTCTCTCCTCTCTCTCTCTCTCTCTCTCTCTCTGTGTTTCTCCTTTCTCACTCTTTTCCCGTGTGTCTGTGTGTTTTTGAATGTGTCCGTCTATCTGTCTGTCTGTCTGTCTGTCTGTCTGCCCCCCTCTCTCTCTCTCTCTCTCTCTCTCTCTCTCTCTCTCTCTCTCTCTCTCTCTCTCTCTCTGTCTGTGCTTTTGGGTCTGTCCTGTCTGATTCTCTCCACCAGAATCAGACCACAACTGACCAGTTGATGAGATGATCACCGTCCGGATCAGCAAGACTGGGGTAGTGAACATGCGCAGCGGAGTCTCTGGCTTGTCAATGGGCGGACTCTCGGACGTGGCTTTGTTTTGAGTGACGTCATTTCCGGGTTTCCCGGATGGAGCAGCCACAGTGTAGCTGTTTCCGCCAATGAGGGGTGGGGGAGGCACGTGGTTCACAGAGGCTGCCTGGTTCCCGTCCAGGCCATTGGAAATGCACAGCACAGACATCGCAGCGAATTAATCCATAGTATGTTGAAAGGTTGATTAGATACTAATACTACAACAAAGACAAGGACAAGGACGACTGTCATTATGATCATGACTGCTGCTGCTGCTGCTGCTGCTGCTGCTGCCGTGCCTGCTGCTGCTATCTCTACTTCTACTACTGCTGCTGCTGCTGTTATTGTTGAGCCAGTTTTTGCCACTGCTACTGTCGTTACTAGTGTCTTGCTACTGCTGCTGCTGCTGCTGTTGTTGCTGCTGCTGCTAATACTACTTCTGCTACTACGCTACTCCTCTGCTGCTTCTTCTGCCTCTCCTCCTTCTACTACTACTACTGCTGCTGCTGCTGCAACTACTACTACTGCTGCTGCTGCAACTACTACTACTACTGCTGCTGCTGCTACTACTACTACTAGTACTACTACTACTACAGAAGGAGGCATGATCAAATAGACCGAGTGGCACAAAACAAAGAGATGACGGAAAAGACATGCAGACCGCTGACATATACTAGTCACATAAAGTTAAGCACAGGCCTTTGCACACAGGGGGTTGATTCATCCCTTCAAAAAACATTGTTTTTTTTGTTATGCGGCAACCAATGATGGAATCTCACACAGCAGTGTGTAATCCAGCCTGTGTCAACTGGTAGTGCGCACGGGGGTCTTGGTGACCTCGTTACCGCGCGGGATAAAAAGTGCAAAGTTGCGTTAACTGTGCCTGTTTTGCATCAAGCTTGCTGGCGACACAAGATGTGTAAAATGAAAAATTCTTTTTCCCGTGCAAGAGCAGTCTCTCAAGTGAGTTTTATGCCCCTTCTTTTGGCTGTTTAAGCGCGGGGTTGGTTACTGTCAGCCCTTTTCTCACCATGCCACCACGAAGAAAACTTAGCACCTTTGACAAAACCAGGGCGATTGCGTGGATACAAGATGGCATTGCAAAGGCTAAAGTGGCGCGACGACTTGGTGTGCATCATTCAGTTATTGTTAGACTGAATCAGCGTTTTAGGGTGACCAACAGGGTTGAAGAGAGGCCACGGTCAGGTCGGCCTAGGCAGACTACTCCCAGAGAAGATCGTTTCATCGAGAGGCAGGCCTATTGCAGCGGGATACCACTTCCACCAGCATCCAAAGGCAGCTTCGTATGGCAAATAACACCATCCTCAGCCGTCAAGCCATACGAAACCGTCTTCACCACTTCGGCCTCAGATCACGTCGCCCAGCTGTTCGACCACGACTGCTAGCAGCCCATAGGCTGGCTCGCCGAGCTTTCTGCCATCGTCATGTGAGATGGAACCAACAACAGTGGTCCCAGGTCCTCTTTTCAGATGAGTCTCGGTTTAGTCTTGAACACAATGACGGCCGAACTAGAGTTTGGAGGCGTGTTGGTGAACGTTACATTGATGCAGCTGTTCGCTAGACCAGGGCCTTTGGGGAGGATCTGTTATGGTATGGGGTGCCTTCAGCCTCCACTACAAGACACCACTCTACCATATTGATGGAAACCTCACAGGCATCCGCTATCGGGATGAAATCCTGGCGCCTTTCGTTGTTCCGACCATGCAACGGATAGGACCCATGGCAGTCTTCCAAGACGACAATGCTCGGCCACATAGGGCCCGGGTGGCCGAAAACTTCATTGTGCAGGCCGGCATCAACAGGATGATCTTCCCGGCGTATAGTCCCGACCTCAATCCCATCGAGCATATGTGGGATGAGTTGGGGAGACGTGTGAAGGAGAACCATCCACCTCCCAGAGACCGCCAGGATCTCTTCCAAATGCTGCAACTGGAATGGCAGAGAATCCCTCAGAGGGTCATCAGAAACACTGGTCAACTCGATGAGGAGTCGCTGCGTGGAATGTCTCGCCAATGGCGGTGGCACACCCACTATTGAAATGATTTTGTGAACTGAACAGATTTTGTGAACTTTGATTTCGACCCATCCTCTGTTTAATTGTCTGTGAATCAACAACCGTTCATTCGATCCCAATGAAATTCAATGTACGTTGGAACAAGATAATGAATTAAATCTGTTCCCAATTTCAAAATCGTGGCTTTTATATTTTGGAAATTATGCGGGTACATGTAAACTGTGCTTAACTTTATGTGACTAGTATATTTCATGGCACCAGCTTCCATGTCTATTCTGTGGAAGGCCAGACAGACAGCCAGCAGACAGACAGACGGACGGACAAACAGATCGAGAAACAGATTGTCGGACAGATAAAAAAAAAAAGCAAGCACTAACGTATTTCATGATTTCATTGGCTTCTGCGTATCTTCCTCTGGAAGCCAACCAGCGGGGGGACTCTTTAATGATACTGCACACAGAAAACAGATCAACCAGCGGGGGGAGGGGGGACTCTTTATTGATACTGCACACAGAAAACATGTCCACGTTGTGAACTACTGTCAACGAAAGAAAACCCAGCAGTCATATACTGCTAATGAAATCAAAAGCAAGGGACGTAAGAAAACCTTTCGAAGTTCTGCCAGATAAATGACGAAAAAAATTCAGAGGGAAATGAAACTCAGAGGAGTGAGAAACGGGAGAGAATAATGGGTGCGAATAAAACATGGCTGCAGGTCTGAGTGTCCTGTAGATTGAAACATTTGTGGGAAGAACATTTCAAACAACTGAAGAGTGCGCTAGATGAAAAAAAAAACGAGGACAGCCACCTATCGATTGTAACGTAGGCTATGATGCTGATGTTCTACATGCACCAAGAAAAACAGATGACGTTGAAAGAACTGTTAACTTCTTTAAAAAAAATGGAAAGTCTGCCGGAGTAGACATATGTGCGGAGTATCTTAAAAAAATT
>JADBJO010006318.1:57500-60000 GCA_016801955.1 Conus betulinus | reverse complement strand
AGAAAGATCAGCCAAGTACTTTCTGAGATATTCCATAAAGAAGAAAAACGGTTAGGGGCCGTTACAGCCATTAGTAACGGCTATAGCGGTAAAGTAAAACGTCGGGCATCATCCGTCGCCCATATTAATGAACATACCTACAAATTTTCAGAAATATCGGCCAAGTACTTTCTGAGATATTCCATGAAGGAGGAAAAGCCGTTATGGTCAGTTATAGTCGTTAGTAACGGCTATAACGATACACTTAAACATCGGGTATAATCCGTGACCCATAATGAACATACCTACAAATTTTCAGAAAGATCGACGAAGCGCTTTCTGAGATATTCCATAAAGAAGAAAGAAAACCGTTAAGGGCCGTTATAGCCGTTAGTAAACGGCTATAATGGTAAACTGAAACATCGGGTATCATCCGTACCCATAGTGAACATACCTGCTAATTTTTACAATGATCGGCCAGTTACTTTCTGAGATATTCCATAAAGAAGAAAAAAACCGTTGCTGCCCGTTACAGCCGCTAGTAAAGGCTATAACGGTAAAATAAAACATCGGGCATCATCCGTGACCCATAATGAACATACCTACAGATTTTCAGAAAGATCGGCCCAGTAGTTTTGTTTGGACCGAGTGGAACACATTTTGACCACGGACGGACACACACACACACACACACACACACACACACACACACACACACACACACACAGATTTTCTTCGTTCCCATTCTAAAGTACTCCCTGTTCTATGAGAACTGGGAGTAGAACGAGAAGAAAACCAAGAAGATGAAGAACGAGAAAAAAAACGTGAAGGAGACGAAAAACCAACAATTATCCAGAATGATAACGACGACAACACCATTTGTTTCGATAGCAGAAGAGCCATAAAATACAAAGAGTGCGGAAGAGGGAGAAGGAAGACGAGAAGAAGTAGGAAGGGAAGAAGGCAGAGGAAGAGGAAGAGGAGGAGGAAGAGGAGGCAGAAGAGGAGGAGGAAGAGGAGAAGGAAGAGGAGGAAAGAGTTGGAAGAAGGAGAAGGGGACGAGGAACAGAGAGAACATGATGCAAGAGGAAGAAAAACGCAACAACGACAGCACCAACAACAACCTGACCTGTCTGAGACCACCCCCACAAGGAAGGAGCCGACCAGGACTCCCACCATGTAGATCATATCGGCGTTGGCATGGTAGCCATCCTTGCCACACACCAAGTCTTCCTGATAACAGCACAACAGAGCATGCTGCAGCGACCACCGCGTACAACAATACACAACCCTGTACAGTTCAGCGCAGGGTACAACAAACAAGCCATATGAAACAGTATGTAGAGTACACCATTCTGTTCAGCCTAGCACACGGTGAAGCGCTCCGTTAAATATTAAATGTTATGTACAACAACAAAAATCAAATAAAGTTGAAAATAAAATGAGGCAGGGAACAGTAAACAATAAGCAATAAACAAGTAGGGTAACTCTTGCTCCCATAAGAAAACCTAACATAGAGTAACTCTTATTCATTAAAGACTGGCACAGCCTTTTAAACTTGAATAAAGTCATACGAATAAAAAGACGAACAACCTAATAGTGGGGGAAAACAAGCGTAGGCCAACAACCCCTCCGTCATCACAGTAATGACTTGGCAAAGATTTGAACTTATGGCGGGGGGGGGGGGGGGGGGGGGGGGGGGGGGTTTGAAGATGAAGAACATGGGAACAAAAAAATAAGAAAATATCTATAAATATAAACGGAGGGGTTGTTGGCCTACGCCTGTTTTTTCCCCCCACTATGAGATTGTTCGTCTTTGTATTCATCTGACTATTCAAGTTTAAAAGGTTGTGCCAGTCTTGAATAAGAGTTACTCTATGTTAGGTTTTCTTATGGGAGCAAGACTCACCCTACTTGTTTATTGCTTAAAAAATCAAACAATCAAGCTAGAGAGACCAAAACACAACATAACGCCTCTAAAACAAAGCTCAGTGGACATCGCGATGAAATACTGGGTACAATGAGGCTGGGAGTGGAGATGAGGGTCTAGCAGAAGCACGCTGGAATGACTCCTGTCCAGTGAAACATCATCAGCATTTGTGGTGAGAACTTCAGCTCTCAAGGTTCAAGATCTTAGGTCGCTGGCTGGTCTGAAAATCTGTTCTTGTACTGCGCAAGCCATTGCAAATCACAATGTTTATCTTGTAACAGTAAGTGACAACGACAGGTGGACTGCGTGCTGATATTTAAATGAAGTGCGGGTGGGCAAGGAGGCGAAACAGAGAGAGAGAGAGAGAGAGAGAGAGAGAGAGCGTTGAAGGGTCGAACACACTGAGTGGTCAGGGACGGTGTATTTGTATTACGGCTTAGGGACGGAATTCACCAGTTTGAATCGAATCATCAATTATCGTGACCTGATTGGTTTACAAAGATGTTTCCAGAGACGTTTTAAATGATTTCGCGCATTTTTAGACCAGACAGAAGAAATTTCTAGACATACAGTTCAGAATCAGCTTGACTT
>JADBJO010006318.1:27500-55000 GCA_016801955.1 Conus betulinus | reverse complement strand
TGACAGGGTTTGGACTGGTTTATAAGATCACCTTCTGCATGCTTTCATTTTTTTTTTTTTTTTTTTACGGAAATGGCCTCTGGACGGGGCTGCTGTAAAATGCTGTAAAGATGGACGCTGCTGTCTGAAAGGTCAGAGGAAAGCTGTCACTAACCGCAAACAAAATTGTCGAGGATAACAAAATTATCAAATATTGTTCACGAATTTGTCACATCAAACACAGCAAGCAGAGGGGTTGTTTGGGTTTTTACCGAGATCCAAGGTCACATTATCAAACAGCTGTTTGCATTACAGGGGGCCTGGACAAGGAGAGGGGAGGTAAAGCGGTGTGTGTTGCTCTTTTATCAAAGAGGTCAGTGATCTGTTGTTTGCCGTGCCCTAAGTCTGTTGACCCAACGTCAATGACGATGAGCGCCAGTGTCACTCAGTATGCCCGCGGTCTTTAACGCTCCACACCTGGACAGCACTGAGTGCTTTATCATGGGGCCACTTCACCGCTTCCAATCTTGCTGACAAACAGGCGCATACTGGACAGAAACGATAGTGAGAGTATGGTGTAGATTAGAGGACACGCTGGGGATCACATTGTGGGCGACATACTCTCAGTTTTTGTCTGAAAGTGATTTCGGTAACTGCGCAAGTGGACATACCTTTTTTTTTCTTAATGAAGAGTTTGGCTTTTGGTATGGCTGTGTGGTTTAAAGACAAAAACGATCTCTCTGACTAGATCCAAATTGTGGCTGTAAAAGGGTTTGTTTTTTTTTTTTACATGGGTAGGTTCAGCGAATATTTAGACCGAACTAACAGTTCTAACTGTCAATACAGGGTTCTGGTATTAGCATTTATAGCTTTCTCTAAATAAAGAAAGAAAAAACTACTACCGTCACCTGTTAACACAATTTTTTTTTTTGCAATCAACATTTAAAAAAAAAAAAAAAAAAAAAAAAACTCATGAAAACTAAGATGTCCATCAAAGAAACGAGAATTTGACGGTTCAATTTTGTTTCCTTTGTTTAGGGGAAGTCTGTGGAGGACAAAGGCACACATTCCTGCTGAAACGTGTGAGACAGATCGCGCCCATAAATCAGAGGTGTCAGTGCTGTGTGTTGCAAAGGAATCCAGGTCGATGAAGGCCAGGCAAACTCCGCCATGATGTCAGGAGTGTGCGGTGAGGACTCACTGGCTTCACTAGAGAAGGAAGAACGGAAGGACAGAAAACAGCTCTGTCAGGCCATTTCCACCAGAAGAGGAACAAACCTGATTCTGTAGTATCCTTGTCATCCCCCTGACCATCACTGTTGATCTTTTCAACAACAAACAGGAAAAATAAAACATTTCTGTCCCTTGTTTTAAAAGCGGCTATTCATTCCCCGCTCCCATGGTGAAACTGATCTGCAATTTCTGCAGTATATCCTTGCCCGATAGATCGAGAAAAAAAAACAAAAACAAACAAACAAAAAAAAAAAAAAAAAAACTTCGTGATTGGGACGGGTGAGATTAGGTCCTATTGGCATGAGGCCCTGAAGGACAGGGTGTACTCGCAGACTGAAGTCTGAATCCTCTGTGGCAGCTGTCGTCGCTGGCAGTAGTGGGTGATTTCCGTGTGGGGCCGTCGTCTGTCGTTCTCTGAGCTCTGGTTCCTGTGTGAACTTTATTTCACGTTCGGGTATTGGTCGGCCAGCGATGGGTGTCGGTGCACTTCGCCTCCTTCCCCATACCAAAAGGCTGTTTTCAGGGTTACCAGGCGATCCTCTTCGTGCTCGGGAGGCGATGGGCCTGTGCCGCGTGAGGCCGCCTCAAAGAGGGTGCAAGATGAAAGTCGCTGGAGCGCTGCACGAGTCCCTTGTATTCTGTGGTCTACGCAGACTACAGCCGAGAGGGTAATTTTTCAGCCCAGTACCCCTGAGGGGTGCCCCCATGCCCCACTCGAAAGCATGGTATCCCAGGCCACGGTAATCGTAGTCAGGCGGCGCTCTATCGCCGATCGCCCCACATCACCAGGAGCCGTCCCCCCGGCGACACAGGCTAGACCCGCCGTCACCAGTATATACGGCTGGAAGGGTTCTCTGCACCGCCCGACACTGACTGACCTCTCACATCAGCGTCCCTCAAAGGAGAGCTGCCACCTCTCTCCCGGATGTTCCCTGCTGTGTCATCTCGCAGCGAACTGTAACCGCAACGAAGACACTTCGACTGCACCCTGGGGATTATGGGCAATGGTCAGCGATAGAGACCACTAGTGCACGCTTCATCTTTGCAGTGCCTTCACAGCTTTGGCCGGCTCCAGAACCAACGACATTGACCACTGTCTGATACGGCTGCTCGCCAGTGTCTGGGAGAGTCTTGAAGGGTTGTCAATGGAAGGTCATCGGGAAGGTTTCACTAGTGCAGTGCACGCTTCATCTTTGCAGTGCCTTCACAGCTTTGGCCGGCTCCAGAACCAACGACATTGACCAGTCGTCTGCTACGGCTGCACGCCAGTGTCTTCAGTGTGGGAGGAGGGTCCTGAAGGATTGTCAATGGAAGGTCATCGGGAAGGTCTCCACGACAGCGATTCCGCTGCCAATCAGTCAGTCCGGTGTCTCAGCTATAACTGTCATCAGGAGGGCCCTAAGGAGGAAAAGTGAGGGAAGGAATGGGGTAAATAAATTGGGGGCGGGGATTGGAGGGGGCGGGGAATCAGTGGGCGACGTACTGCACGTGTTCAAGTAGAACACGCATTGCTGAACACGAACTGTTCAAGGTGCAGGTTCTCCACTGGGGAGTGACCTACGCAGCGACCTGATGGAATGATGATAATCACGTGTGCACGACTGATGTGGGAATGGGGTTATCGCCATGAACAACGTCAGCTTGAAACGCCACAGATGCAAAAGGTGGACAGCAAACGAATATGACCCCGTTTCGCTAAAAACAAAAAAAACAAACAACAAACAAAACAGAACCACCATCTCCACCACCGCACCACACCATATATATAATAACCATCACCACACCACAACCACCACCACCACCATCACCACTACCACCACCACCGCTAACAACAACACCAATAACAGCACCAACAACAACACACCAATAACAATCCCCCGGAGGACCCAGTAGTGATGGTGGTCGTCAGGGAAGATGAGGAAGTGGCCCGTGGTTCTCTCTGTGCAGTCCCTTTGAGACACAGACTACAAAAAAAGTTCAAGGGCCAGCACAGACCATAGGGAACATAATTATCATGTGCTTCGACTTCACTGCCTTTGTCATCACGCTACACATTCCCAACAAAGACATGCAAGATGTTTGAACATGTACAGCGCAGTGCTGTGAAATGTATTCCTGCTAATGGAACACACACACACACACACACACACACACACACACACACACAAACATGTGCGTGCGTGCGCGCGCGCTCGCACGCAAACACACACGCACGCACGCACGCATGCACGCACACACGCATGCACGCACGTACATATACACAAACGGACGCACACATGCACGGACGCACGCACGCGCTCACACACACACATAGATACACACACATACGGAGAGAGACAGACAGACAGAGACAGACAGATAGACAGAGACGGGCAGACAGAGAGAGAGAGAGAGAGAGAGAGAGAGAGAGAGAGAGAGAGAGAGAGAGAGGCAGGCAGACAGGACAGACAGACATAGACAGACAGATCAGACAGACAAAGACAAAGACAGACAGACAAGGACAAAGACAGAGACACACAGAAAGACAGACAGACAGACAGAGACGGAGACAGACAAACACACAGAGATATAGACAGAGAGACAGATTGACACAGAAAGACGACAAGAGAGACAGGGACACAGCCACAGAGAGAGAGAGAGAGAGAGAGAGAGAGAGAGAGAGAGAGAGGAGACAGACAGACAGACAGACAGACAGACAGACAGAAGACAGAGAGGGGGGGGGGGTGACACAGAGAGAGAGAGAGAGAGAGAGAGAGAGAGAGAGAGAGAGAGAGAGAGAGAGAGAGAGAGAGAGAGAGAGAGAGAGAGAGAGACGTGCGCGTCAGAACATAACACTCTCAACAGCAGAAATTCAGGCTGTCTGTATCGTTCTGGTTTTTGACCTCCTGTGAGGCGTAGTGCTATCCCAGTGTAACTAACAGACGGCAGCTGTGAGCATTTCTCTTTTCAGAGATCATAAACTTTGTCTGATTCTGATGAGTCTGATTACCTGCATTAGTGTTATATATTGTCTGAGTCCTTGGTTGGCCCGTTTATCCCACCATCGAGAGGACACCCAAACTCGTAATAAACTGATTTTTGAACCAGTCTTGGTGGGAATGCAAAGTATGGCTCAAGGACTAACTCCGTTGAAAATTACCTGCGGATCCGTGCCACGGATCCGGATCGAAGGCCAGATCCGGGATCCGTCGAGCAAGATAACACCAGGAACTCCTTTATCTGAATGAGACTAGACTGAATGAGGGCCGGGGGGGGGGGGGGGGGGGGGGGGGGATAGAACATAAGTCGAAGCCGAAGCTATTAAC
This sequence comes from Conus betulinus, assembly GCA_016801955.1. Taxonomy (NCBI): domain Eukaryota; kingdom Metazoa; phylum Mollusca; class Gastropoda; order Neogastropoda; family Conidae; genus Conus; species Conus betulinus. The sequence goes on along the minus strand of JADBJO010006318.1, from coordinate 50,483 downwards.
ATTTTTTTTATGCAGATCCGGTTAATGCCGATGCAGTTTATGGAGATCCGGATCAAGGGTGGAATTCAAGATACTCTACTCTCGGGGGGGGGGGGGGGGGGGGGGGGCGGGGGGGGGGGGGGGGGGGGGCGTGGGGGGGGAGGGGGGGGTGGGGGGAAGAGGGGGGGGGGGCTTCATTCTCCCGACTGCCTTACGCCTCGTGTGACTTCCCCCCCTCCCCCCCCATTCATTTCGGTTCCTGTTTTTTTTTATAGTCCAGTCGAACGCAGAGCGGGCGTATCAAAATCGATTCCGTTGCCTTTTAAAATTTGGGAGGGGGGGGGGGTAATCGATTCCGTGCCTTTTAAAATTTTGTTCTATTAAGTTAAATGATGAGTCAGTTTCTTTCAAACGTAATCCAGCATGGATCTATTCCCCCCCCCCCCCCCCCCCCCCCCCCCCCCCACCCCCTCCACTCCGTACCCTTCCTCACTCCCACCCCCAAGCTCTAAAAAAAAAAAAAAAAAAAAAAGAAAAAAAAAAGAAGAAGAAAATGAAAATTTACTACAATTTTTTTCTCTTATGATATATCAAAATAAAGCACACATCTGGCAGAACTCTCCCTTCGTGGAGTCTGCTACAAAGGGTTTATGTTCAGAGTCAGGGCTCATTCCAACTCCACTCTGTGAATAGGCATTTACAAGACAGAAAATGGTTCACCACATGGTCTGCATCTATCGAAGCCTCCGCGGTTTGAGGAGAGGGATACAAATGCTGAAGGATAGCAAAAGAGCCGGGTAAGTTGCCTCTTCGACTCACGTGCCACGTGTGTCCTGGTCTTATCAGGGCTGCCGATCTTATAAGGAGTGTGGATGTCCGACAAGCATAGACAAACACTAGACTGTCTTATCATTTTAGACAGTGGGTATGATAAGAACGTGGCGCACGCGCAATGATAGGGGAGGTGTTGGGGAAGGGGACTTTGACGATGGAAGCAGCGAGGGCTGTCTGCAGATGCGTTCTGAAGGCGAATCATAGATCAAAGCAAAGCCGCTCTCAGTCACGTGCTCATTTACTTTTAGCCCACCCAATATGTTCGAAACATTCGTAATCGTCTCCCGGTGACGTATTGCCCGGATGACGTCGGATTCCATTTGACGCTTCCATTTCAGATAATAATAATTTTTTTTATACCTAAACGTGAGTCAGCGCAGTTAGATTTTCTTTTATTCAGTTAGAGGGAAATTCATGACGTGTATGGGATTTAAGGGAAGCTGATAGCATGACAGCAAGTAAGGGGTGTTTTATTTGTTGTTTTTATGGCTTCACTGAATTCATTCACCATAAATCATAAACTGTCATTTAGCTACATTAGGCAACTATATTTAGATGTGGATAATCTTTAACCTACATTTAGGAGAATTATTAGTCACATCTTGCTCCTCTGCAAGTTAGCAACTGCATTCATTTGTTATCTCTTGGTAATATGTTTGTGACGGTTTGTGGCAATCTTTCATATGACATCATTTATCAACGTTTCCGTCAACGTGTAAAGTATTTTAGTGTATAAGGCGACAATGCATGGTAAGTGGTTAACGTTTCAAAGAAAATGTTAGTTTTATGATGCTGAGAAGATTGCTGAAAATGTTCTTGGAAGATCGATGGCCTTTATCATTGGGTGAAATGTTTTGGCATGGGATGACTGCACCTAACGTCACCAACCGAAATGACATCAATGGCTGATTATCAGTGACCCTGCGACTCACAAAAAACGATGAGTTATCAGTATGACAAGTCCGCCATGTGCTAGGTATAAGCCTCTTATCAGATTAATACAAAGTACTCGTCCGACGACTGGTTCGTTCGAAATTATCTCTTTTTACACCACAATTTTATTTTGCTGACTAGGCATTCAATTCCGATTTTTAAACGTCAAATGTGGATGACTTATGGGCGCAAGGACTATGTGCCATGCGCCACAGACTGAAACATAATAGTAAGTCTGAAATAGACTACCACGCTGTTGAAAAGAAGCCCCAAACACAAGTCAACATACAGAACACAGTGCCAAGTCATACTCATATAACACAGTGAAACGCAGACCAGTGAATTTCGACAACATTGTTTTTGCTTGGGTTCCAGGTCATGTCAGCACTCGAGGCAATGAAATGGTTGATCAACTTGCTAGGAATGCCACAAATACAGAGTTCGATTCTCTGGTGCACACACTGATCCAAACCGCAGGCATATGTTAGACAACTCTGTCAAGAAGACTGCAACTCGAAGGCAGGTAACAAACCTTCTAAATCCGTCCAGACCTTGAAGAGTGTTGTAATGTGTGTCTCTGGCGGCTGTCAAGAAGAAACAGTCTCATTGCCGTTTGCACACTAGCCACTTCTCAACCCACTCGTGTCTTTTGAAAGGTTAATTAATTGTGTTTCAGTCCATGTGATGTGCCACTGACTATGAAGCATGTCCTTATAGAGCGTTGGGACCTACGTGATGTCAGACATAAACACCCCACAGCCGACTCCATGAAAACCCTGTTCAGAGATGTCCCACCTGATGTGATGTTTTGAGTTTCTGACAGAGATCAACATTTTCCATCTGAAATCAGATTTTACGGCAGAAAGATTTTAAACAGTAAACAAGTAGGGTAACTCTTGCTCCCATAAGAAAACTTAACACAGAGTAACTTTTATTCAAGACTGGCACAACCTTTTAAACTTGAATAAAGTCAGACAATTACAAAGACGAACAATCTAATAGTGAGGGAAAAACAAGAGCAGGCCAACAACCCCTCTGCCATCATAGTAATGACTTGCAAAGATTTGGACTAAGGGGGGGGGAGGGAGGGGGGGGGGGGGGGGGGGGGGGGGGGCGGAGATGAAGAAAACGGGAACATGAAATTAAGAAAATATAGATATGAAAGCTCTTCACTAGCTGCATGAGGGAACCATCGTAGTCCCTCTTGAAGACAGGGGATTTTAACAAAATTCTAACGTGCTTTTTTTTTTTTAGATTCTGATTGAATGGAATGTGTGTGTGTATGTGTGTGTGTGTGTGTGTGTGTGTGTGTGTGTGTGTGTGTGTGTGTGTGCATTTTTTCTTCAGTTTTAATTTAATCTATTTTGGGAACTGACTTCATTGAGATTACGAGTCTGATAAGGCCCTTTGTGGTCGGCTGGGCTGTAAGCAACATGAATTAAAATGAATTTTAGACATAAACCTTTTTTTTTCAGACGGTATAGATAACAGACATTAAAAAGCCCCAACGATGGCTTTGTTGTTGTTGTTGTTGTTGTTGTTGTTGTTGTCGTCGTCGTTTTTGTTTGTACTTTTTTTCTCCTGGTGACATTTATGTGGGGAGTATTATTTGGTGTATTTTTTATGCCTGTCATTTATATATGACGTCTGAAGAAGGCACATCTATCGAAAATTTGCCTCTTATATTGTGCATGACGCAAGTGTTTCTGCGCATCTTGCTTCTGTGTGCTTCGTTGTCTCTGAGCTTGAAACTTTATGACTGGGGTGTAAACATTATGAATAAAATTAGTTGTCCGTTGCTGAGGCTAACACACCCGTTTTTTCTTCTTCTTTTTTTCTTCTTTTTTCCTTTGTGTGTGTGTGTGTGTGTGTGTGTGTGTGTGTGTGTGTGTGTTGTGTTTTTTTTTTGCTTTTGTTTTTGTTCCAATGTCCCTTTATAAAACAGTGCTTTGCTGGTTCATTGCCAAACAATAGTTATTCCGAAAACAACAACAACAACAACAAACGTCAAAGCTATTTGTTGATCGTTCATTCTTTTTCTTTAGAACAAAAAACGCCTCCTTCGAAGTTCCGAACTACGCAGCAACCACCGTAGACTATGGAAGTGTCGCACAGTATGACAGGACATACGTGGAAAAGAAAGGGGCAAACGGTGCAAAGGACTTGTCCCGATGAGGTCGAGGCCTTCTGGCATGTCTGGAATCTGTCCCGATGAGTGTCGTTTGTTTGTGGCATGGTCTGGCATCTTTTTTTGCCTGGGGAGTTTGTTTGGTTTGGTTGGTTGTTTGTTGGTTTTTTGTTTGGTTGTTTGCTTGTTTCGTTTGGTTTGTTGTTGTTTCGTTTGTTTGTTTGTTTCGTGTTTGCCAGTGTCGCATGTTCTGTGCCACATGCACTGCCCCACGTCGCTCGTCCCGTCGTCCACAGCCACAGCCTCGGCACCGGCAATCTACTAGCAGCAGTTTACGTTGAATGACCTCATGAGGAAACCCACCAGGGAAGACCCTGCACTGCGGCCGAGTGACTTCGGACCCCATAAGCTCCTACGTTAGAGGCAGTTCACATGTTTTGAATGATATCAAGTTTCAACTGGGACCGGCCATCTCTTCATGATAGTCGCGTGTAGCGTCACAAGTATGAAAAAATGACGTCCTATGTAAGGAGCAGATTCCACTGTCTGGTTGTCCCAGGCTGCAGAACCTGCTGAAGGGAAGTGGATCCTGTAGCACTGTGTGTGTGTGTGTGTGTGTGTGTGTGTGTGTGTGTGTGTGGCAAAGGTGTGTTTGCAGGGCTGGCAAAGGATGCATTTGCAGGGCGACCCCCACCCACCCACCCACCTCTCTCCCAGTCTAGCCCCTCTCTCCTTAGGGATGAGAGAGACCGCTTCCCCTCCTCCCCCTCTTGCCCTCCCAAACCACCCACCCAGCTATTTTCCCTAGAGTCTAGAACCAGGCAAAGGGTGGTAGGGATGAGAGAGATGGTGAGAAAAAAAGCGGAACATGCACTCACACTGTGGTATAGAAAGGGAAACACGAACAAAACACACACACAATGTGGTATAGAAAGGGAAAACACGAACAAAACACTCACAATGTGGTATAGAAAGGAAAACACGAACAAAACACTCACACTGTGGTATAGAAAAAACACGGAAAACACGAAGAAAGGAAAACACTCACACTTTGGTATAGAAAGGGAAACACGAACAAACATTCACACTTTGGTATCGAAAGGGAAACACGAACAAACACACAGTGGTATAGAAAGGAAAACACGAACAAAACACACACACTGTGGTATAGAAAGGGAAACACGAAACAGACACTCACAGTGGTATGGGAAAACACGAACACTCACACTGTGGAAAAAGGGAATGCCAACGAACAGCCACACAAAAGCAAATCCACCACCACCACCCAAACCCCCCCCCACCATGGATAGGACAGAGACAGGTGCCCGCCCACTGACCTGAAAGTCGGGGGTGGCCATGCTGAAGACGGTGAAGAGGGTCTGGACGCCAACAGCCATGGGCAGCAGACACATCAGGAAGAACACCCTCCTCTGGTAGCGTCCGAAGGACCCCAGACCCTTCAGGGCCTCGTCGAACGTCACTCCCGAAGGCGATGTCAGCTCCATCTGTCGGCCACAGTAATGGTCAGAATTCTTCTTCTCCCCCCCCCCCCCCCCCCCCTCTCTCTCTCTCTCTCTCTCTCTCTCTCTCTCTCTCTGTTATACATTGTTATGTCAAATGTATGAAATACTGATCAACGTTATTAAGACCACCCGTCTCAAGACTATGTGAACAGGTCAATGAAATGTTATTAGAAACGAATATGAACATTCGGGGAAAGAACATTGGGTACGTCACATAAAGAAGATCTTAACTATGCGCGGATTTGGGATTGTGTGGATGTGCCAAGGAGTTGCATGTGAAGACAGATTTTTTTTTTTTAAGATTTAAAGATAGGATAACAGCTTCTTATAAACAAACTGGACACTCTAAAAGGGAAAGTTTAGAATGATTGGTTCTGTAAGCTATAAAAGCATATTTTTAATAGAGAAATATATTTCGGCAATAACGAACAGGTGGCACAGAATTTGTCGTGCCAGACTGAATTCAAGAACTCTTGGCTCAAACACCTATTAAAAAAAAAAAAGTATGTGTGTGTGGGGGGGGGGGGGGGGGGGGGGGGGGGTCCATGTTGAGCTATCGCATCATCGCCATGCCTACCTGTGGTTTCTTTAGGAAGGATGAGACGCACGTTTTGTTTCATGTAAAGAATACAACACTATTCGTGGAAAAAGCATATTTTTTAAAATAAGAATATTGCTGAAAATGAGCACACAGCTAGAGTGCTAAAACTGACCGACGACGATGACGCGGTGAAATTTCAAGCAGAGATATGCTTCAGAGGCTTTGAACATTCGAAATAAGAACTCAAAACCGAGGTGATTAAAAGATACAACGAATTTCAAAGGAGGCGGCGGTAAGACATATAAATTTTGATCAATGCACTGCGAATTCTTAAAACTGCATAATTCTGGATGGTCGCTATTCAGGCTTGTGGTGCTTGGAATAGTAGCGTTGTTTTAATTCATGTTTGTTGTGAATTTACTGTTTACGTTGTTTGCTTTGTGCACTGCACCCGCCATGTCATCAAGACTGTGAAGCTAACGACATTAAAAATGCTAAGTGTTCAGTACTCTCTCTCTCTCTCTCTCTCTCTCTCTCTCTCTCTCTCTCTCTCTTGTTTGCTTGCTTGCTTTCTTACATTATTTCATTACACCGCATGTTGTAGTCCCTACTCAGGGCGAGGACTAGATGTAAAAAGAGCGCGTCAGTGCTCATATATTATCCTCGTAAATAAAGAATTTTGTCTTATTCTCTCTCTCTCTCTCTCTCTCTCTCTCTCTCTCTCTCTCTCTCTCTCTCTCTCTCTCTCTCATGAATACAACCAGGCATTAGCTAAACAGTAAATTTCAAGAACCTTTAAACTTTACAACCTTTTTCTTTCTGTCCCGAGCCAGGGTTTGTTCACCTGATTTCTAAGTCTTCGTTTTGTTTGTTCTGTATTATTGCTAAAATAAGTAGTAACGACTGCTCGGAAACATGCAGAGCACTTTTTTTTTGGTCTGCCAAGAGACAGTGCCTTGTAAATACCGATCCAGACTTTTTAGCAAACGAGTTTCAGAGGTGTAGCTAAATGTGTACGTGGTTTTCACTTTTCTTTTCATTCTTCCGTTTCATTTCTACATTTTTTTTAAATCTTAGCTGGAACAATTATCTTAACATCCGAAATATGCAGGTTTTTTTTTTTTTTTATTGTTCACTCAAATTTAAATGAGAGAGTTAACTGAAACTCAGAAATTCACAGAGTTTTTTTTGTTTTTTTTTTTTTTTAGTTGAGACCACAAGTAAACCAATCTTAGCGAATGAAAATGAGAACTTGCGCACGCTGTTACATACAAGCATAATTACACCCCGTTCACATTGCGCGCTAGAGTATTGTACGGATGTGCCAGCGAGTGTGCTCGCACGTGTATGTTTGAATTTGGTCTGTGCGTACGGGTGAACCGGGGGGTGGGGGTGGGGTGGGGGGTTGTCTTGGAAATGTGCCCTTGCTCATGACACGGGCCAAACGACTGTAAAGTAAGGTAAGGAAATGTTGCTTATAGCCCATGGCAATGGGCCCATACAAGAGCTGTCATCGTATTTAGGTCAACTCACAGTCATTACACAAAAAAAAATCCTTCACGCAAACTCTCTTCAGTTCTTTCCCTTGAATTTCAATCACCGGTGATCGACGGTTTTCATCCCGGAATTATGGCATTTAAAACAATATTTTTATTACCTGAAGCAATGTATGCCTAAAAAAAAACGAAATAGACACATTCATCACAAAAATATTAGTATTTTAGAAATAATGCGCAGAACGTTACGAAAAATAACGAAAAAAAAATCATGCAAAATGCAAAAATCTCAAAAACTGTTGGAGAGTCAAAACACGCCTTTTAAAAGGCTGTATTCTTCGCGAACTGTGCCAGGAATGACAGGATGGAATAGGACGTGCTTTCCCTGGGTGGCTTAGCTCCGGCGTTATGCCCAGCAAGTCTATACAGCGAAACCGTTCTTATATGTCGTTGCTGCTGTTTAATTATTAGAAACAATTTGATAGGTTTCCCATTATACATCTCGAAGGAATTGAAGTGACGCTCACCTGTACCTCGTGGCCGTTAGGTGGACAGCTATAGTCAGTTAACCTTAGTGTTATGTCCTTTGTGTTCCGTTCATTCCATCCTATTAATTTTTATTTATCTGATTATTTATTTACATGGGAACCTTTGTCTTCCGTTCATTCTATTTTATTGAAATTTTCTTTCTTTTTTTTTCTCTTTCTTTTCTTTTTTTCTTTCTTTCTTAATTTATATGGGAGCCTCTGTGTTCCGCGTTCATTTTATTGTACTGATTTCTATCTATTTACTTTTGTCCATGTTATGTGCATCCTTCACTTATGGTTTGTATAGAGATTGGTAAACAAGGTTCCTTGCTTAAAATACAAATAATTGAAACGAATGTAAACAATCATATGGTGCAGAATTAGCAATTCATAATCCATCTGTCTGAAAACAAGTTTCAGGTTAATGCTAACAGAAGTTGGATATGTCACAAGATGTTTACTTTCTTTATCACTTCCTCACATCAACAATGTATCGTTAAATTGTTTTCTTCATTTGTATACATTCTTATATATGGTTCAATCACACACACACACGCGCGCGCGCGCGCGCGCGCGCGCGCGCGCACGCACGCAGGCAGGCACGCACGCGCACGCACACACGCACACACACAAGCAGCGCTTTCTTACACAGCTTACAGGTTAAAGTCACAAAGTTTAATGGCCAGTAGGGACCTATGACCTATTACAGGTTCACCGGTGTCAGGGGCATGACACTATGGATGGCGGAGCTCATCTCTCGTCTTCCGCCTCTTTAATCCTTCCCTGATCTGAATTATGTACCCCAATACTGCTAGACGCACAGAGAGCGTCTCCTAGCCGTCACAATCCGACCCTAAGAGAGGTTGGACATTACGGCGGTCAGACGTGCAGGCCAGCGCCCTGACCATGTGATTATGGGGCCTGTCCAGGACAGGGGAAATCGTGATGGTATTGCTTAAGTGCACAAGTTGTATTATTAGTCAGGTAACACACCAAGGTTATCTCTGCACTCATATACGCCTATGCACACTAATGCGCTCACCAAACATTCACCTCTTTCTGGGAATGGGATGTCACGCATTCGTTCTTTCCTAACACGACTGAGCACAAGAAATACAATTTCTATGCTACTTATAATCAAACATGAAAAATCCAATTGCACACAAAATAAACAAATCAGTACATAAAAGATCAATACTTCCTAATCCCGGGTTATAATAAAAAACTGGCTTCTTACTGGCCAGGTTTCACACACACAACCACGCTTTCACACACCACACCACAGTTCTTGAAAAAGTCTCTTCACGTCTTCTTCAGCACTGCTTGATGGTGACGCCCTTGGTTGACTGGCTCCAGGTATCAGGACTGGGTCTTCGTGGTCGTCTCTGGGATCTCGACGTAGAACTCTTCTTCTTCGTCTCTTTCACCCACCTCTGGGTTCAAATTCAGTTTGTCTGTCTTCACCCACCTCTGGTTTCAAACTTAGTTTTCTTCTCTTCCAGCTTGTCTTTAACCCTAAGACTTTGCTGTCTCTTCTATCTCCCAGACCACGTTCTCTCGACCCTAGTCCTGCCCACCCTTTCTCTCTCTCTCTCTCTCTCTCTCTCTCTCTCTCTCTCGTGGTGGTCTTCCCTCTCACGTTGTCCTCCCTCAGTTTATATAGGGATGGAAACAAAGGATTCCCCTTCGGGCCATGCCTTTGTCCATGCTGCTTCTCAAACCCCCCTGTTCACAAGTACCCTGAATTCTCCATTCGCTACATTCTTCTACACATCAGCATTTACACACATCCCTACCTAATTGGTTAGCAAACAAACACTTGGCACCAAATGGACATCGAAAATTCCCGCCGACTTCGGGGGTCACTTAACACGGTAATTATCTTAGAGAGAGCTACAACAACGTCACACGCCTTCAACCAGCCTGACAATAGAACCAACACAGTGCCCCACGGCAATACCATCTGAATGAGCCCAAGACTCCTGCTCTTCAATTACTGTTTACAAAGCGACCTCAGCTGACTGAGTATGTAGCGCCCACTTGATGCACCGAGGTCCCAGTGGTTACGTCCCTCCCCCCCCCTTCACTATCGGGAAGGCGAACCCCTACTACCTTAGGTGTCAACTATCACCTGACCACTTGGTCCTCCTTGACACAGTTCGACCATGTGTGCGGTGGGTAAGGCACACTGTTAATGGGTCTATTACCTATTTGTATACTACGAACAACGTCCCTTTGCCTCTAAGCGTTTAATGCCTTTTGTGAGAAGTTTCACGCCCTTGACAAATCCCTCCCACTTCAAGACATTGGCTAAAAAACACATTCAAGGAGATGAAAACTCTCAAAATTCTCTAATTTAATCCAACTCTAAGCTAGGCCTCTCATAAGCTACTCACATCAGAGAATGCACTTAAGATTTATCTTGCGACAAAATTAGAGAGAAAATCAATATATACACACTAAAACCCAAGCAAATATCAACACAATTCTGAAATCTCCACCTGCGACAAAATTAGAGAAAAATCAATATATACACACTAAAACCCAAGCAAAATATCAACACAATTCTGAAATCTCCACCTGCTCTAAGTTGTGTGGCCATATACAGATAAATTATGTGTCTACGGAAATTCTCTCCCTTTTCCTTTCATACACGTGGCCCGCAACCAGCCACGTGCTCTGTTTGCCACCATGCCTACACGACACGGCAAGTGACACACGCACACACTACTCGACTTTCCGAACGACCATTTTATTTTGGCCTACGGTCCCCCTTTTAGTAAGACCGTCCAATCTCCCTTTCTGTACACACACCTTGCCGTACCCCTAGGCATGTGCTGCATTCTGCACAGAAGCGCCTGATATCGCCAAGGATACCGGGCCCAGTAGTACGCTTGCGTCACAATCTTCTATGTGGCCTTTCTACCGAGATGGCCCGAGGCTGGTGTCGCATGTTTTGCTGACATCACCGCCTTTCTGTGCTGCCTAGGAACGACACAACTGCTTCTTCGTTTTTCCCGAAGGCGAGCGAGTAAAAGTTCGGTACAATATGCCGTTCTCTAACCCCCAAAAAGCTACTGTACCATCCTTAACATTTTTCTTCTGCCCTCTGTGAGCAAAACTATAAAAGTTTTCTCAGCGAGTAATCGCCCTTTTGTTCTGCTCGTAAGTGAGTGGGGGGTAGTCTCACCGGGCACGCTCCATGCGTTCTGAAGTGTGTGACCGCCTGGGGCCTTTCTCTCCCGTGACTTCTTTTCTCTGATTCAACACAGAAATCACGGTCTGGGTCTTCGTACCCACGTGCTCCTGGAATGTTTCCAATTACCAGATCATACGGCGGCTTTGGAACAGCCAAGCCTGTACACTCCCACTATAAAATGGTGTATAAATGAACACCTGGGCCGTTTTGAATTCTGCTACTGTTCCATCTATTTGTCTCTACACCTCTGTGTTTGACCTGTGAATTGTCCCTTCTTAACCAGGGACTCCTTCACCATCACACCAGTGCACCCAGAGTCTCTAATGACATTAACCACATTGTCCCCTACTCTGCCTTTGTGCACATCCATGTTATCGCCTGAATCTGTGAACACACAGCACAATCCAGACAAAATAACACTGTCATCTTTTCCATCTTTTCTGCCTGCCTCTCACTTGGCCTGACCCTCATTGCTGCTGCTTTTTGTGGCTTGAATATGCAGTCCCTAGCCAAGTGTCCTGTCTTATTGCACAGGAAACAGGTACGCTCATTCCTAGCCACGTGGCTATTGGTTTTCACCCTGGTTTGCTCACGTGACGCGCCGTGGGCCTACGGGTGTGTACTACTGACTCATTACGTGAGTCATGTGCTGGGCTGCTATCCTCTGGATATGCCTTCAGGCTGTCCTCTTGTTGAGGCAAATCACGCCTCGCTTCACGGTAAGTCTCTGCCGTCTGAAGTACCTCAGCTGTTGTGGTTGCACCTTTTTCCTTATGTGGATGGTGAGGCCCGGCCCACAACCATCAAGTATCTGTTCTTTCAACACCAGTGTCTTGAGGCCTTCAAAATCACGGTCTACTCCGCTAAGTTCTACCCACTTGTTGAAATAGTGATCCAGTCTAACTCCGAACTGTGTGTAGTCTCACCCTGTTCGATTCTCGCCTCGCGAAACTTACGACTACAAACCTTCTTCAGTCAATCATTTGCCTTAAGTACTGCTTGTTTCACCTTGTCAAAATCCTTTTGATCTGCTTTGGGTAAGGAGAAACAGTGTGTAACGCATGACCTGTCACTAAGGGCAGACAGGTTTATTGCCCAGTCATCTTCGGGCCAGCCCTCGTGCTCGGCAAACGATTCAAAACGACTGATATAGGCATCAATCGAATCAGTTTCTTCTCTGAACAGTGGGAGTTTAAGCCCTAGGCCCGGAAGTTTAGTCTGTGGCCTACTGACTCAGAACTGGTGTCTATTTCACTGCGATTTTCAGATTTTATTCTTTCCAACTCAATTTGTTTGCTAAAATCTCTCTGATTCCGCTTCTGCTCTTGCTCTGGCAGCTGCACTCTCTGCATCTAAACGTTCCTTTTCAAACTTCCTTCTTTCAGCCCTTTCATCTCTCTCAGTCTTCTGCTGAGTCTCTATGAACTTACGTAGTTCATCTCCTGTATATCCCATTTCTTTCCCCAAACTTACTAGTTTCTCTCAATGGGAGTAAAACTTTCTTCAGCCATTTTCTTTTCTGATATGTTTTAGCACACACTAAAACAGTTACGCTTATATACCCGGAAAAAGTTGGTACACAGTTTATCTACTAAACGTTACGAGTACACCAACCAATGGTAGTGTCCTAACACAAAGGAGCCTTAATCTTAAACCACAGCTTCTGTGAGAGTTAAGACTAGAACCTCGTTCTTCGTTTCTCTGAACGACCTTTGATTAAGCAGCCATCCTACACACAAGTCAATACTCACACTCAAAGAACTAAAGGAAATGATTAGAAGAGCTAATCAAAATTGCCTTTAGTGGACGCGCTTTGCCCCAGTACTACTCTAGCACCCACCCACTTTGTTTCCCTCCTGAGACTACTTTGGGCCATGCAATCCTGGCAGGCTCGCCACTTTGTCCAGGACGGGGGAAATCGTGATGGTATTGCTTAAGTGCACAAAGTTGATGTATTATTAGTCAGGTAACACACCCAGGTTATCTCTGCACTCATACACGCATATGCACACTCATGCGCTCACCAAACATTCACCTCTCTCTGGGAATGGGATGTCACGCATTCGTTTCTTTCCTAACGCGACTGAGCACAAGAAATACAATTTCTATGCTACTTATAATCAAACATGAAAAATCCAACTGCACAACATAAACAAATCAGTACATAAAAGATCAATACTTCCTAATCCCGGGTTATAATAAACTGACTTCTTACCTGGCCAGGTTTCCACACACACAACCACGCGCTTTCACACCACACCACAGTTCTTGAAAAAAGTCTCTTTGAGTCTTCTTCAGCACTGCTTGATGGTGACGCCCTTGGTTGACTGGCTCCAGGTATCAGGACTGGGTCTTCGTAGTCGTCTCTGGGATCTCGACGTAGAACTCTTCTTCTTCGTCTCTTTCACACCCACCTCTGGGTTCAAATTCAGTTTGTCTGTCTTCACCCACCTCTGGGTAAACTTAGTTTTCTTCTCTTCCAGCTTGTCTTTAACCCTAAGACTTTGCTGTCTCTTCTATCTCCCAGACCACGTTCTCTCGACCCTAGTCCTGCCCACCCTTTTCTCTTCTCTCTCCTCTGTCCTCTCTCTCTCTCGTGGTGGTCTTCTCTCTCACGTTGTCCTTCCTCACTTTATATAGGGATGGAAAAAGGGCCATGCGGTTGCCTTTGTCCATGCTGCTTCTCAAACCCCCCTGTTCACAAGTACCCTGAATTCTCCATTCGCTACATTCTTTTTACACATCAGCATTTACACACATCCCTACCTAATTGGTTAGCAAACAAACGCTTGGCACCAAATGGACATCGAAAATTCCCGCCGACTTCGGGGGTCACTTAACACGGTAATTAGAGAGAGCTACAACAACGTCCACACGTCTTCAACCAGCCTGACAATAGAACCAACACAGTGCCCCACGGCAATACCATCTGAATGAGCTCAAGACTCTCATGCTCTTCAATTACTGTTTACAAAGCGACCTCAGCTGACCGTGTATGTAGCGCCCACTTGATGCACTGAGGTCCCAGTGGTTACGTCCCTCCCCCATTTCACTATCGGGAAGGTCCGAACCCCTACTACCTTAGGTGTCAACTATCACCTGACCACTTTGTCCTCCTTGACATAGGTCGACCATGTGCGGTGGGTAAGCGCACACTAGTTAATGGGTCTATTACCTATTTGTATACTACGAACAACGTCCCTAAACAACAACAACAACAACAACCATAAAAACAATAACAACAACAAGCACAAGAAGAGGAACACAAAGAATAAAGAAAAGAAGAAAGAAGAACGAACAAGAAAAAACAAACAACAACCAAAGTAAAGAAGAACAAGAGCGAAAAAAAAAAACAAGAAGAACAACAAGAACAAGAAGAGCGAGAACAAGAACAAGACTGCCTTGTCATGGACTGGCCACGCTCTTATCAGCCCATACCAAAGCAAGAGTCGGGTGGTTTTGTGGGGGGAGGGAGACTCGAGCTCGGGTAAGAGATACTAAAAGAAAGATTGACATCGGTCCAGAAAGCCGAGCTTGGAGTAAAAGGGAGGGGGGGGGGGGGGGGGGGGGGGGGGGGGAGGTGGGTGAATGGGGGGAGAGAGAGTGTGGAGAGACGGGAGAGGGGAGTGGGGGTGGGGGGGGGGGGGGGGGGGGGGGGGGGGGGGGGGGGGAGAGGGAGCTGGGCTGAGGGGAGAGGGGGGAGGGGGGGGAGACGGAGGTTTGGTGGGAGAAGGGGGTTCAGGGGGAGAACTTTGATCCCGAAGCGCGTGTTCTGGGCAACCGTGACATTTTTGTTTCTAGCGGTCAGTGACAGAAATCTCTTCAAAGAATGCCTGTGTGTGAGGAGTCCATGACTTCAACTTTTTCTTCCTAACATCTTCAAAAAAAAAAAAATTTTTTTTAAAGAAAAAGAAATAAATTAAGCTGTTAATAGGTAAAAGAATTAGGCACATTAACGGCTTTTTAACTTTTTTATTTATTTATTTTTTTTTAAATAGAATTTTGCCAACTAATAAACAAACAAAAAGTTTGTAGGAAAACAAATTAAAAGCTAAAAACTGTGTGTGTGTGTGTGTGTGTGTGTGTGTGTGTGTGTGTGTGTGTGCACGCGCGCGCGCGCGCGCGCGCGCGGGCTCATTTGTACGTGTGTCCGTGCGTGCATGTGTGTGTGTGCGTGTGTGTGTGCGTGTGTGCGTGTGTGTGTGTGTGCGCGCGCGCGCGCGTTTGTGTGTGTGTGTGTGTGTGTGTGTGTGTGTGTGTGTGTGTGTGTGTGTGTGCGTGCGTGTATGTGTGTGTGTGCGTGCGTGTATGTGTGTGTGTGTGTGTGTGTGTGTGTGTGTGTGCGGGCGTGCGCTTGTGGTGTTGTGCGCGCGCGCGTGTATGTGCGCGCATGCGTGTGTGCATTAGTATGTGTGTATCCGTGTGTGCGTCTGTGTCTGTGTTTACAGCACAGATACGGTTGTTTCTGGTTTGTTCGTTTGTGCTGGGTGTTCATTAACTTTACGGTCAACGTGGACTGAATCGTTTGTAAACAAGTGACAACGGGGAAACGGACAGCGGTAATTACACTCAGGATCGATCTTGTGACAGTCGGTATCTGCTGTGAGCACAGGCTGCACAACATCTGGGGAGCACCTGCCTTAATTTAACAACGACCCATAAACTAACTCTCCCTCTCTCTCTCTCTCTCTCTCTCTCTCTCTCTCTCTCTCTCTCTCTCTCTCTCGCTGTCCCTCTTTCTCTCTGTCTCTGTCTCTCTCTCTCTCTCTCTCTCTCTCTCTCTCTCTCTCTCTCTCTTCAAGACCTATTAACATTTACAACACACACACACGCGCGCGTCATGCACACCACACGCATGCACGCACACATGCAAGCAAACACACACACACACACACACACACACACACACACACGTATATATATATATATATATATATATATATATTATATAGAGAGAGAGAGAGAGAGAGAGAGAGAGAGAGAGAGAGAGTTGGATATACGTAGATAGATAGATGGATAGATATAGATAGATACTACTAGACGTGTGTGTGTGTGTGTGTGTGTGTGTGTGTGTGTGTGTGTGTGTGTGTGTGTCTGTGTGTGTGTGTGAAAACGGAAAACAACAAAAACGAAACAGAACAGTTTTATCGCCTCAAGGTGAGGGAGACGTATTTGACCCAAATGATAGCAACACTTAGAACTGTATTCTCTGACTTACTGAAGAACGCATAAGCAATCAGCATTTGCATTTCATGTGGGCTCTGTTATCAGGACTGTACTCTCTAACCATCATGGCGTCAGTCTGATAAACGTCATGGCCACTTCGTCGGGCTGTATTTGAAATTATGGTCCTCTGTCTTGTATCTGAATCAGTACCTCTTTTCGTAATGAGTCACTGAATTCACAAATCATTGAGTAAATGAAATTCATTTTGTTACAATGTTAATAATAGTTTCTAGCCTCTCTTACTCTTTTTTCCGCGTGTATTTCTTTTCCCTTTTTCAATCATTTAATCAGGAGACTTTGCGCGGAGCACACTGAACTGTTTTGTTTTGTTGTTGTTGTTTGTTTTTTCATTATTATCATTATTGTTGTTATTTTAACGAATATGGTACTAACCTATCTTATCAAAACTATGTTCCATATGAATATCTCCAAACTCCGTATTGCATGACGTAGTCATTTCTCATTCAATGTGTTTTCATTTTTCAAAACGCGTTTAAAACCTTCTGCTTGGAAAACATGTTAACCGTGTTTACCCATCGATCATATACACCGTTTTGGTATGAATAATCGTAAAGTAACCGGGTATCTGAATTTTGTTTTGATGCCCGTTACATGTACCCAGACGGCAACATTCTGCCTTAATATTATCAGAAATGTGATCGGGAATCTGATCTGCCTGTTTCTGTCAGTGTGGGTACTATCATCGTTTTTTTTTTTTTTTTTTTTTTTTGTGAACACTTCCTATTTGTCTGCAGAGCTTTGTGTGGAACTCTCCTGAAGAAATCGACTTGACAGGATTCTTTAACCGTTCGTGTGTACCAAATCCATCATAACATTGAAAATGAATAGAAAACTACACGTCTGCATCGAATGTTAAGATTTACATTATCGTAGGTTGTCATGTTTTGTCTTGTGACTCGTTTGTCCACGTTTCTCTTGGCGGTTCGCGAGCATTTGTTTAAGAATTATTACACTGTCAAATAATTGTCCTATAATATCAACATCTTGCACATAGTCTGACAAAACACCGGCACGCTTGACAGCGGAAAGTCTTCAGGGAAGAAATACCTCTCGGACAAGTGTTTTGGCCCTGGACTCCTTACCAGTGTGTAAGGGGGCGAGAGGGCCGGGTCGCATCCACGTCATGACTCCTGAAAATGCCCTTCTGCTATCAGATCTTTTTCATGACGCTGCCGGGATTCGAACCAGCATCTTCAGGATGGGCAGGCACCTCAAGACGTCGCCTTTAGTTTAGAGGGATGTCTTACCCAGATTACCATGGGACACCTAACCAAAGTTGGGAAATTCAAGCCCTACGAAGTTCACCTTTGTTCCTTTCCTACCAGATCCAACTGGAACTTTTCAACTCCCTCTGCCATTGCCTTCAGGCTTCTGGTCCTCTTCTGGACAGAAATCCCCAGCTGTTTCGTGAGATCAGAGGCTGATGAGCCTACAAGTCTGCTGGATGTGACCTCTAAGTCTAAGGCAAGAACGTTTCACGTGGATGCCGGATTCCCGCAATCTGCTGGCTAGACTGACATTCTTCCAGACGCGAGCTTGCTTTGCTCTGCTGTCATAGGGCACGGTGCGTTCAATCAGAATCAGACGTTTTGAGGAACTTGAGTGGAACATAACATCGATTCTCAGGCCTCCTCTCTTCTGATGATCTGTAGATGGGTTTCCCCTTCAGGCGGGTTTTTACTGTGCACTCCCAGAATCCACATCGTCCAGGTAAATCCGAGTCCAAATCTTGGTGACACAGCTGTTTCAGACTATGATGTGCGGCCTGATGTGCGGCGAAGAGCGTCGAAGAGTGTCGATGCTGGGGGAGGGGGGGGGGGGGGGGGGGGGGGGGGTCCTGTGATAGTGCATACCCTATGTGCAGTGTCTTTTTCTTCTTCTTCCTCGTGCGCCTCCCGTAGATGAGCAGCCCGGTGTCCTCGATGAAGGCTGCCGTCCACCGCAGCTCCTCTAGGGTACCGTACAGCTTGGCTTCCACTGCTGTCAGTGTTGGCCAGCACTTCCTCCTGGATGCTGCATGCGTCGTACAGTCCTGAAGGATGTGGTCGGTTGTCATTGGTCCCTCACCACAAGGGCACTCTCCACTCTATCCAAAGCAAATTTTGTGTGCATGTGGTGGAGCAGGCGATTGTGTCCAGTCCTCAGTCGGAAGATCTTGACCTGTTCCCGTCGTCCCAGCAAATGGTATGTGTCTTCTGGGTTGTGTTTGAGGTGCTGGAGGCGCCACTTTATTCCTTGTTGTGCCTTGATGATTGTCTTTGATTTCATCGTATGACACCAGGTTGTTGGCGTGCTCCTTGTGTGCACCGTCTTTTGCCAGAATGTCCGCTTTTTTTCGTTGCCTCTAATCCACAGTGTGCTGGTACCCATTGTATCACCACTTTCTCCACTCTGGCACCCAGGGCAACAAGGGCTGAAGTGAGATGGTGCAGTGTCTTTAAGGTGGTGGCTTCATGTGTACCTTCCCTGTGTCAGAGCTGCTTCACATGAACTCTGACCTGCTTCACCCTTAGCTAGCCCTTGGCGGAGTGGACACGAGGCGATCGCCTGATTTCCTTCTCATTTCACCCGGTTTGAAGTTGAAGATACATGGTCGCATACAACTCTGGGGTTGAAGCGGATCTAAGAGGTGCTATGTGCCATGTGTCATTCCAGCGGAGACTTCTACAGTGAGCATGTCCCCAGGGAGTTCTCTGCCCTTGTTGGCTTTGGTGGACTACCTCCTGCATTCTATTCGTGTTGTAAGGGTGGTGGTGGATTGAGGATAAGGAGGGAAGAGGGTAGGAGATGAGGAAGAGAGCGAGTTGACACATCAACTTCCACACCAACACCAGCTCGTTGGTTCCTCTCTCTTTTTATTTCAAATCATGGTTGGATCGAACCAACCATAACCAAACTACCGACCTCAGGACAGTGCGTGCTACACGCTATGGCTCCACGTGTCACCTGTTAGGCCTACACCCCGGCCCAACAATGGCAGTTGCTTTTCAGCCCTTTACATTGGACCCACGGGTGTAAATATATTGAACAAGTGAACCCTCACAGACTAACAGATGCAGCGACCAGATAAACAAGCTGACTGACCAGTGGCTACTCGTGCACAAAATAGGCACAAGAACGCACAAGGAACTGACCAGCCTCTTAACTGACATTCCAGCCTAGCGGCTAGGTTGCCCCTCACTGCGATTCTATCCCGCGTTTAAGGGGTTAACCACTACAACTCTCTGTCTCAAAGGCTGGGCAGAATCGTACCCTTTGCATATTCTCCCCCGCTGCAATTCATGGTCCCCATGAATTATAATCACAAAAAGTCCAGGCGCAATAGTCCATTAATCAAGAAAATAGGCATGTGCCACGACGAAGCACCACATACTTAAACATGACTTACGGCAGTCATATGTGAGGCACACACACAAGTTCTGAGTTCACCCCTCCTATGCTACAGTGAGGAGAACCTGGAATCACCCAACAACCATTTATCCAAATGCCGCCCACTTCTTTTCGTGGGGGAAGTTGAGTGCGTGTTTCGCCAGCCTACAGCAGCAACACTACTCCGACTTAGACAAGTCCACACAGTCATACTGTGTCAGCACGCTGTTGCATGATCTCATAATGCCTATTTTATTTTTAAATCTGACTTTTGAGCCACTTAAAATCAACGACCACATAGTTTGGCAAACTATGTTATACACACACACAAAAAAAAGTCATATCATTGTTGACAACAAGGAATCATTAGAATACACGACAAAAAATACACATGCTACTCTTGTTATAGCTCCATCAACAGCAGCGAGCATAGCGCTAATTAACTCAAACCATTTGCACATGTACCATGCCATCGCTCTGCAGCGAGTGCTTTCCTTCATAGTGCAAATCCATCACCTTTCAAACACACAAAAAAGTCTACCGCGACATGACCCACATTATGTCCAGCAGAATATATCATAAACAAAGGAACCCAACTCTCCCTTTTACCAAACGATTACACAGTAAACTTCCATCAAGGATAAAACACGATTTGTTTCAACCACAGTACAAAAAACATCTTCCTCACACATTAAAAACACACATCATTTAAACTCGTTTCAGTCCAAAAAAAATCACCAAACAAAAAAGCTCATGATTCATGGCAGTCATTACCAGACTAGCAAAGAGCGATTATGTTTATGTTTAGTTAAACGTTCTGACACCTTTGGTCTCCCTTGCAGACCTGTGGAGAGTCTTCTCGGGGCATGGGGAAAGTGATGAAAAAGAAATTTCCTGATTTCTACCCTAGTCTCCTCTCTTACCCATCCAAACCATCCCATGGTTTATGGTGTAAAGGCCAGCCTAGCCACACTTAATTCACCCCTTTTCCCAGAAGGTTTTTAACCCTTTCTATCACCACCTAGTACCTGGTTCCATATCACCACTTTATCTCCACCCCGGAGATCCCAAGTGGACTGTCTATGCCAGTCTTGTACAAAGGCAGCTTTCTGGGAATGCTCCCCCGCTTTGTCAAGAGCCATCTCTCAATCGCTTTAGCATGTCTTCCAGCCATTTTTCAAGGCGCTGACTTCCAGGCACCTTCACATTCCTACATTCTTTAAATTTTTGGAGTTGCCTCACTACCCACCCCGAATATAGGCACAATGGCTTCCCTTCGTACCGTTACCGACATTTTCTCTCTGGATTTCAGCTTGTCAGTGATTTCTCTCAATCTTTTCCGTTCAGCTACATTCATAGTAGTACATTCATTGAGTCATCTTAATCGCCTTCCAGATTAATATAACCATGACAACGAACAAAAACAACAACAACAACAACAACAACAAACAAACAGACAGCAGGGCTTCAAAAATAAATTCTCACCCACCCATTTTAACAGTAAAAATTATGGGTATTCTGCCTACAATCTACTGCAGTCACACCAACACGAAAAAAATCATACTAATTATCAACAGTCAGTGACTACAGTCCAACACATCTGGCAACATCCTGCGCGGTGCGAAGTCTCCCTTCCCTCGACCTGTAAGGGAAACACTTTCCCGCCACTCAGCTACGAGTCTTTCACCGTCCGATGAGGCACTCATCCTTTCAGCAGCGTGTTGGGCCTTGGGCGCCTAGCACAACAACTGGCCGCTTTCCACGCTGAGGCCTGGGGCTGCTCTCTCAGCAACAGCACTGGACCGCACAGGCCCAGTTTCTAAACAATGCCACAGAATAATACCCGCGAGGAGTCCTTGTCGTCGCTGGGGTGCCCGCGTCCTGAGGTCGGTATGTTCGATCCTGTCGGCGACGCATTTGTAAGGGTAGTGGATTGGAGATGGATGAGGAGGAGGGAAGAGGGGTAGGAGATGGGGAAGAGAGCGAGTTGACACATCAACTTCCACACCAACACCAGCTCGTTGGTTTCCTCTCTCTTTTTTATTTTAAATCATGGTTGGATCGAACCAACCATAACCAAACCACCGACCTCAGGACAGTGCGTGCTACACGCTATGGCTCCACGTGTCACCTGTTAGGCCTACACCCCGGCCCAACAATGGCAGTTGCTTTTCAGCCCTTTACATTGGACCCACGCGTGTAAATATATTGAACAAGTGAACCCTCACAGACTAACAGATGCAGCGACCAGATAAAAAAAACTGACTGACCAGTGGCTACTCGTGCACAAAATAGGCACAACAACGCACAAGGAACCGAGCAGCATTCAAGTAATTAACTGCCTAATTACTCAGCCAAGTAACCACGTAACCCTTCAGTCGCTCAGATAATGAAAGAATCGAACAAACAGGTAAACACTTGTTTGTAGCAGGTACCATCCCAGACACACAGAGGAATAATCAAACTAGCTTCACTGGCTGTATCTTAATCATTTGCTCAGGCCGCCGTGCGGTTTCATCACTATGACTTAACCCTATCCGTCTCGCCAGCCAACAAGGGCGACGTTTACATGCTAGTTTGTCCAGTGTTCGAACACAAGGAACCTGCAGGGCGCGCGTTAAACTTTATCACACTAATCACAATAAAAGACAGCAGCAGCGTCTGTAATCTGTTTTTCTTGCATCGATTTGTTGATTACTCACCATAAAATCTGTGACAATACTGAATAATTTTCTGATTTCATTCTTGTTAAGCGCCAGCACCTGCTAAGTTACAAAGTTACCTGAATAATATACTGTGGAAATTCGGTATATCACATTTCCAGTTGATAAGAAATTGGGGTTTGTACAATCAAAATGTAAGAACACAGAACTTTTAACTTCCATTTTTGCTAAGGTTGTTTTACGAAGATAGTACTCTATCTGCCCTCACTCTAGGTAAAACATAGTCAAACCAAAGGCAAAAAACCATGAACATACCTTTACATCACAAACCTGAACCAGCGTCACAGCCTTCACCCGATTCTGCTCAGTGAAGAAATGATCTCAGAGCCAGAACGCTGGGAGCCTTCCGTCCCCTTTGAACAAGATCTTTCGAGAAAGTCTGTTGTGGTCTGCATCACAATAGAACGACTACAAGCGTCTAAATTGCCTAGGATCTGGCCTTTGTGGGCTGCTCTTCAACGAACATTCTATCCCCTAGGGTCCG
>JADBJO010006318.1:0-10000 GCA_016801955.1 Conus betulinus | reverse complement strand
TCAATCCTTCCACCAGTGTTATCAGACTGATATTACTTTATACAGCGCCTGTAGACCAGATGTATTGTCTTTAAATCCTTCCACGTGTGTTATCAGATTAATGTTTTAGAGTACCTATATAGCCCCTATCCTCGATCTGAGACCAAGATTTTACGCGCTTTATAACCCACACTGTCCTTTACAGAATGGGATGCCTACCTGGGTAGAGCCGACTGGAAAGCTGCCTGCTGGTGTACGTTTAGTCGCTTCCCGCGTTAGTTTATCAGTTTTTTTTTTTTTTTTTTTTTATACATGTCTTCATTCTTTCGGTGCGTGCTATGTGTATACGTGTCATCCGTACTCACGTCCAAACTGGCCTCCACTTCCAAAGGATGGTGATGGGATTTTACGTGTGTACAAGATTTGTGTGCATGCGTTCATAAACGGAACCTCGGTTTATACAATGTTTCAGTTTTGGATGCCTAATGGAGTGTGCTCCACACAATGTTTCAGTTTTCTGAAGCAGTCTGAAAACATTTCTTCCTCAAGCAGACAGCATTGTTTCCCATTCTTTGAAGAAGTCTGACGGAATTCCTACTTCAATTTATACAAAACACTGTCTCTTTTTTTGTAAGTAGTCGGACAGAATTCTATTTCAAGTCTACAACACATTGTTTTATTTTCATAAGTAGTCTAACAGAATTTAACTTCAAGTATACAATACATTATTTTAGTGTGAAGAAGCAGCTTGACAAAATTCAGACCTCAAGTATACAGCGCATCATTTAAGTTTTTAGAAGTCGTCTTACAGATTGTCTTGAAGTACACAATACAAGCAAAATGACTCCTGTGTACCATCTCTCCTTTTCTTTTTCTCTATCTCTATCTTTGTTTGCCTTTTTCCTCTACCTGCCTCTCTTTTTTTCCTTTTTCCCCCATTACACACACACACACACACACACACACACACACACACACACACACACACACACACACACACACCTTTAAACACGTATTCGTCCGTTAACGTATATGTTTTCATATGTCATCGCCTATATATGTATTTATTTGTCTTTCGTTTATGTCACAAGTCCTGAAGACGGTCTATGACCAATACGTTATAGATTTTTGTTCTGCTATTTTCTATTTTCAAATCTTCTGAGCATCCTCAAAGATAGTTTGTATTGTACACAATACTTAGTTTCAGTTTATGTGGCATCCCCAAAGAGGTTGATTTTTAAGTTTGCCATAATTCTGTCCATCGTATTAGCTGCGAGAGTGTTTTTTTTTTTCTTTTTTTTTTGCTGTCCCAGCCTCTGCGCCACCTCAGAGGCAGTGCACCCACGCCGCTCATTCCGACACCCCCCCGTCCACAGCCACAGCTCGGTCGGCCCCGCCGCAGCCCCGGTACCGGCAATCCACAGGGAGCAGTCAATGTCAAGTCGTCAAGAGCCGACCCACCGGAGGAGACACTGCACTGCTGCCGAGTCTTTTCAGTGGTGTTCAGTGGCGCCTGTTCTGATCTAGCATACGCAGGACACCACCTACTAAGCCCCCTACTGACGACAATAATTGTTTAGTCGCGGAGCCGACGTGAGTGAGCTCTCCCTCCGGAGGGCGCCACCACGTCCGTCCAACGACAGCCCCCATGGACTCGCCGTTACGGATTTCCATTTCGGGGCTGAGACTACATGACAGGGCTGTACTCTACGCTTCCTTTCATAATATATCTCGGCGTCAACCAGGCCGACAGATACAGGCACCTGCAGTGTTGGTCAGGAAATTTGAGCAACACTCTCAGAAACGCATCCATTAGTGTGATGAAACTCGACTGTGTGGTCCCAGTCTTCCCAACTGAGTCCGTAGCAAACTCAACTCTGGGTAGGAGCCGGTCGGGGCAGAAAAATCCACATGACTTCTGATGGGATTCGAACCCACGATCTCCCAGCCGGGAGTCCGCGACGCTAACCACTTCGCCACGGCGGCTGGTCGCGAGACTGATTTTCTTGTTCAGTTACGCAATGCACTGTTTCAGCTTTTAGTGGCAGCCTGATTGAGTTCCTTCTTTACGTACACAATACACTGGTTCAGATTCGTGTAGAAACTTGACAGAATTTCAAACTCTACAACATAATGTACAGCTTCAACTTTTTTTAAAGTGCAACCTTACCCTCAAATTCCCATTTCAAATGCACAACATACTGTGAGGGTTTGAGCAACAACCTAGGTGAATTCCTACTTCAAGTTTATGATACTGGTTCAGCTTTTTGTAGTAGTCTGATAAACTCTAAAAATAAATCGATATGTGACATACTGAATTATTTTTTTTTAACTAGCGACGTGAACGAATTTAAGAACTAGCAGCACCCTGTCCCATTGTTTCAGATTTTATTAACCATCTGATTGACATCTCTAAAGAATTTCACCATTTTACTTTTCATCAGCAAATCTGCTAGTGTCCTATCGTCATTATCGTCATCATTATTGGTGGTATTCCGAGTCGAGTGCGTGTCGCAATGGATGCCAGTCGAGGCTGTCAGTACAAGCTGCGTTATATCCGTCGACGCCTTTAAGTTGTCAGTCCATGCTTTCATCGGTCTGCGCCTTGAGTCCAAACAAAAGGATGGGCATGGCCAGTGGTCTGTCGAATTGCATCTTCAACATGTCGAATTGCATCTTCAGCTTGCCGAATTGCATCTTCAGCTTGCCGAATTGCATCTTCAGCTTGCCGAATTGCATATTCAGCATGTTGCATTGCATCTTCAGCTTGCCGAATTGCATCATTAGCATGTTGGGCATGTGCATTGCATCTTCAGCATGTTGAATTGCATCCTCAGCTTGCCGAATTGCATCTTCAGCTTGCCGAATTGCATCTTCAGCATGTCGCATTGCATCTTCAGCATATTGAATTGCATCTTCAGCTTGCCGAATTGCATCTTCAGCA
The DNA here is from genome assembly GCA_016801955.1 of Conus betulinus. Taxonomy (NCBI): domain Eukaryota; kingdom Metazoa; phylum Mollusca; class Gastropoda; order Neogastropoda; family Conidae; genus Conus; species Conus betulinus. Next base: position 7,077 of record JADBJO010006318.1, on the reverse strand, counting down.
TGTCGCATTGCATCTTCAGCATGTTGAATTGCATCTTCAGCTTGCCGAATTGCATCTTCAGCTTGCCGAATTGCATCTTCAGCTTGCCGAATTGCATCTTCAGTTTGCCGAATTGCATCTTCAGCATGTCGAATTGCATCATAGGCTTGCCGAATTGCATCTTCAGCATGTCGAATTGCATCTTCAGCTTGCCGAATTGCATCTTCAGCTTGCCGAATTGCATCTTCAGCTTGCCGAATTGCATCTTCAGCTTTGCCGATTGCATCTTCAGCTTGCCGAATTGCATCTTCAGCTTGCCGAATTGCATCTTCAGCTTGCCGAATTGCATCTTCAGCTTGTCGAATGCATCTTCAGCATTGCGCATCATCTTCAGCTTGCCGAATGCATCTTCAGTTTGCCGAATTGCATCTTCAGCTTGTCGAATTGCATCTTCAGCTTGTCGAATTGCATCTTCAGCATGTCGCATTGCATCTTCAGATTGCCGAATTGCATCTTCAGCATGTTGAACTGCATCTTCAGCATGTTGAATTGCATCTTCAGCATGTTGAATTGCATCTTCAGCTTGCCGAATTGCATCTTCAGCATGTTGAATTGCATCTCCAGCATGTCGAATTGCATCTTCAGCAGGTCGAATTGCATCTTCAGCAGGTCGAATTGCAATTTCAGCAGGTCGAATTGCATCTTCAGCTTGCCGATTTACATCTTCATTGAGACGCCAATAAACAGTGCCAGGCGCACTGTCATCGTATGAAACACGTGACCCTGTCATCTTGATACCTGCTTCCGTCGGTTTGACAGAATAATGCTGTTGTCATCATTTAAGAACGAAGATCTATAGCTCAGCAATAAAGCGTTATAGAACAGACACTGGCTCGCTACCACAAATACGCTTTTTTTCGTTGTTGGGCTGGAATGACAAAATAAACAGTTTTCTATGCTGCTTTATTGAAAGATCATGACATTTCAAAGCACAGAATTAGAACGACAGACAGAAACATGTGCTGTACGATTCTCAGCAAGGCAACACCTAAATGACTAAATAACTAAGATATACTGTTCACAGTATCCGAAAATTTTCCTACCGAAGTTTTTCTAATGGTAATGAGAAGCAAAAAAAACTGTAACGTTTTGTCTAGAAAGAAAAAGACTTGCACAATACTGTAAGGAAACTTAAGAACTGCGATCGTATTCAACGAAATATGAAGACAAGCTTATAAACCCAACTTACAAAAAAGCATAGGCAGAGGCAGAAAAACCAAGGCCAAAGGAAAATGTAAAGCCCCACATTAATACAACAAGCATCAAGTGCGTGAAAAAATGGCAAAGTATCTTTTAGATGCCAGAAAAAAAAAAAAAAATGCGACAACAAGTTCAAAAAACACTATTTTTATTTCATCGCCAAAACCCAATGTCATCTAAAGAAATTTAAATGATCTGCCAGATATGTTTTAAAAACGCATCATCGTAACATAGAGGAAAAGGCACAAGTAATGCCCCCTTTTAAGTCAAAAGAAACTTCAATAATTTAAGGCAAATTTTCGTATGGAAGAACATACAAATACCTTTGAAAATGTCAACAGCATCACAGTCTTACTGTGGAAGGCAGTTTGGTGTAAGTCTTTTTAATACAGAACTCTTTAGAGGTGGGAGGGGGGGGGGGGGGGGGGGGGAGGGAAGGTTCTGCTCTGAAGACCTTCTGCTGTCAAACTCTCCCCAGACTCTTTCTACTTTGTGTTCAATTTTCAAAAGTGCACATGTTCTTCATTTAACATGATCATTTGCCAGAGAACACTTTTTTCTTTTTGCAAAGTTCAATGGTTCAAAGCAAGACTTTTTTTTCCCTAAACTTCAAAAGTGGTGTTACTCTCAATTTTACAACACCAGTCGTTAAAAAAATTGAAAAAAAAAAGATTGATGTGAACATTTGCCAAATTTAGCTGAAACTTCATGCGTGAATGTCTTGTTGAGTTCATTTTATTTGAAAAAACATTTGCATTGAACTGCAAAGGTAACAATCTTCATTTGACAAATATTTATTGTATTTTCTATTATGATCGAAAAAGTTTTTTAATTTCATTTGAAAAAACGTTTTGTTGCAAATTTTAAAAGATATAATTTTGCCGGTGTTATGTTTATATTTGACTGACTTTTCCCCCACAGCAACACAGTTTATACATGGTTCATCATTTCAAGCACGCGATAGTGTTACACAGCATAGCACAGCAGAGCACCGCACACTATGTAACATAGCTCCATATATGTGTAGTTTGGGTTTTTTTTTTTAAACGCACTTCTCTTTGCTAAAAATACAATCCTGTTTTTTTTTTTATGTGGGATTTTAACATGTTTTCACAGACAGCAAGACAGCACCAGTCTTCTCGATTTTTTCAATATTCCCATTTTTAAATCTAATCTGAAACCGGTCTTTACGTATGGATATCTAAATTCACAAACACTTCCGTCTTTACGTTCTCGACAATTCTGGACATCAGTCATTGCGTTCAGGTTATCTCGACTGATCCTCACCAATGGCCACATTTTTTTCTTCACTTTGGAATATTTACTTTCAGTCTCACGATTAGCAAACTGACAGCTAGCTGTCTAAGGTTTGTAAACACTTCAAGTTTATTGTACAATTTACAAACTAGACCGGTCCCTTGGTACTTTGCATATTTTATGTAACTCGTACAATTAAACATACTAGCCTTAATCTTTAGACTGAATATTTAATCTCACCCTAGCAATCCGTATATAAAAAGCAGAAAAAAAGAAACACTCGACTCTCTCTCTCTCTCTCTCTCTCTCTCTCTCTCTCTCTCTCTCTCTCTCTCACACACACACACACACACACACACACACACACACACACACACACACAAAGACCATAATTTCATCAGTGACTAATTACAAAAAGGCTCATATAATGCGAAAAAGCGTCGTCATCAGTGACGTCATCCAGACGTACTGCGTGGCACTCTGCCTTCCACATCCGCCGGTGTCGTCACCCATCACCTTTCGGGGGTGGTGGAGTTGGTGGGGTGTTGGGGATGGTGGTGGTGGTGCCATTGGCCCAGGGGTTAGGAACATTTGTGCACACACTGAAGAAATCCTCCACTTTACAGGGTATATCTGGAACCAAATGGACGTAGGGTTACATACGTCGCTGGTGTGGTCAGCCCAGCACATGTGCCACAAAGCAGCGTGACAGCCAGGAACCTGATCACATTGGGGATAGAGGTTCAAATCCAGGGAGAACACACACACACACACACACACACACACACACACACACACACACACACACACACACACACACACACACACACACACACACACACACACACACACACACACACACACACACACACACACACACACACACACACACACACACACACACACGCACACACGCACGCATTCACGCACGGACACACACACACACACACACACACACACACACACACACACACACACACACACACACACACACACTGCGCGCGCGTACACACGCACGCACACATTCACACGCGGACACACACACACACACACACACACACACACACACACACACACACACACACACACACACACACACACACACGCGAGCACGCACGCACGCACGCACACACACACACACACACACACACACACACACACACACACACACACACACACACACGCACGCACACGCACGCACGCACGCACGCACGCACACACACACACACACACACACACACACACACACACACACACACACACACACACACACACACACACACACACACACACACCATCATGGCCATCATTGATTTGGCCGCGCCCTTGAAGCCTAAGACCGAAACACGAGCAAGAGGGTAGATTTCTTTCGCGAAGACTTTCTGCTGTCCACCTTTCCCGGTTTTTTTGTTTGTTTGTTTGTTTGTTTGATGTTTGTTTGTTTGGTTTTTCAATTTTGGTACGAGGGTGGAGAGGCAGGGAGGGGGTGGGACAAGGAGGAGGAAAGGGGCAGTGGGGTGTGATCAGGGAAAGGGATGGAAGCTGTAATAGGGGAGGGGTGGGGAGGGGGTGAGGGGGCGAGCGGGGAAAAAAAAAAAGCATCATCTCATCTTGTCTGTTGTATGCTACTGCGAGGAGATTATACCTCGATACTACGGTAAATGTCATACTGACGAGGGGAAAATTGTATGGATAGTGATGTGAATAGTACAGTGATCTTGTGATCAGTATATTACAATACTAGGTCAAGACAGTGATTGAAATGATGACTACTGCCGTATCGACCAATCATACTGAAGCTTCGGTGAATTCTACATTATTGATATGACGGTACTTTTGTGAAAGTGTACAGAACGTGTACTGTGACGAGCACTACGCTGGCACTGTGCAGAGTATTCTGGCAGCACTGCGGTAAACCACTAGCATACAAAGACAGGAGACAGACAAAGAGCCCACCCGATTCTTTACCGATCAACACAGTCATGCTGTCGGACAGTTGTGGCTGTCTGTACACAACAGCAGTTCATGTACACGAAGGGCTAACTCGCACGGCTTTCAAGACGGCAGAAAGAAACCGCGGTGAATGTCTAGAGACCTGTCTGGAAAAAAAATTGGTGGAAGGGAGACAACCCGAAAGTGCTGTTTGGGATCTCCAAAGCAAGAGAACGTCACTCCAGCACACGGAGAGTGCCTTACCCTGCTGAGCGGCAGGCTGGCATTTGCAGGCTGCACCCCCGCCCCCCTCAAAAAAAAAAAAAAAAAATAAATAAATAAATAAATAAAAACAAAAAACAATGATTAAATAAATTAAATTTTTTTAATGCACCAAGGCCTTGCTCAAGGAGTCCAGTAATTATACACTGGCACTGTTAGATTTTTTTTTGAGAATTTTTATTTGTGTCTGAAAGTTGATTCTCCTCATTTTCTTTCACATGGCCATCAAGGCACAACCAGGTGGTTCCAAGCAGACAGATTGAAATCAGAGAAATGGGATTCTTCTAGGGTTTCCAGCTGGCTCAAAGATAGGGTCACGTGAGAGTGCAAAGGCCTGAAATGCGTCATCAACGGTTGTTTATAATTCAATATTTCTTGCAGTCATTGCAACAGCAAGCTGCTCTGTAAGTTGCTGGAATGGTGCTCGGTACTTATCCTTGGAATTTATTAGTTTATTGTAATTTAGTCCCTTGCGGATTCATTCCAAGAACTGCCCCTCAGCACTTGTGTCTTAAGAGGTTATCTTTTTAAAAGTTTCTACTTTTTCACAAGAAAATGTAGCTTGTTTTGCTCTTTCATGATTTTCTTTTGCTTCTTAGGTGGCACCTTTGATTGGTTTTTTTTTGAAAACTCAACAAACATACTAAGGTATTGCACACCAGCCTTTTTTCTGGGATAGCATTCTTCTTAAAACCGAAAAGGCAGAGAAGTCAAATTACCACTCTCCGCGATCACTGAGGAGAAACAATCAGGTTTCGAAATAGCGATATCTGACCAGGTGTTATATGTTAGTGAGCTTCCTCCCCGTTGGAGGTTGTCTTCCACTTCGGAGACTATAAGCTTGCTGAAGGTCCATTTTGAGAAACATTTATTATTCCCCCATTCACCCACTTAAGCACATATTGTCAGTTAGGAAGATTTATCTACCACTGCAGATATAACGCATATCACCCTCTTATTTCTACAATCTGAGACATAACAGCAAGCTTTGGTTTATATATATATATTGTTTCAGTGCAATATCCTAATTGTGGTATATGGCACATGGGTAATATAGTGTCATAGTCCAACATCCGAATGCTGACGTATGGTCTGCAGCCTTAGCGAAACCTAAAAGGAGATAACTCGTTTTTTTTTTTTTTTCTTTGGTTGTTTGTTGTTGCTGTTGGTTTGTTTTTTTTTGCTTTGGTTTCTTTAATTAAGAGAGTAAGATGATGTCATTGAACTTAAAATGATTCAGGGGTGTCTACAATACTTTGTCTTGCGAAGATCTGGCGATCCAATAGGACTATCACAACATTCTGCATTTGTGCGGTTTTGTCTCCTTTTCCATTGGATCTATGTGGGCAACACAGACCATCACAGCACAGTTGAACAGAGAACCATCTGGATCGTTATAAGGTCTCCGAGGGATGTAGGGAAGTCTTAACGTATGTATCAAGCAGACTTGTTTATAGCCCAGCCGACCACGAGGCCGCGTACAGACAGAGAAAATGAAGAGGGAAGAGACAGGAGGAAACAGCTGTCAAAGGGCGATTTGTTGTCACGAAGAAAACGTAAAGGACACACACACACACACACACACAAGCCTTTTAAATGATTACCCTAAAGCGTTGTTATACAGTTTTAATTTCAGTTGTAGATAATTATCATTATGGTGATAGTAGTAGTAGTATCATCATCATTGTCATTATTATTATTGCTGTTGTTGTCGTTGTTGTTATCATCAACAGTAGTAGTGGTGGTAGTAGCAGCAGCAGCAATAGCATGATTATTTTAAAGCATTATGCCATTGCAAGTTACTACTATCATTTTTGTGGTTATAAGTTATCGTACTTAATTTGTTGTTGGCTGTTTTCACATCGTGTATATAAAGCAGTTACTTTCAAAAAGGAAAGGGGAGAGTAACGCGGTTTGTTGAAGTAGCAGAAGGCAAGTTATTTCCCTTGGATTGTATCACCCCCTCCCCTCCCCCACCCCTGTATACCGTCACGGAACCTCACTCTCAGTCACCATCAACCAGTTTGTAATACTATTAGCGCAATAGTTTTCATTGTTAATTACATCGTTGTATTGCAGCTGCCGTCATTATCACGATTGCCAGCAGCAGAAACAACAGCATCATCAGCATTATGCCGACATCCTCGTCATTATCATCATCATCATCATTTACCACTTCCATTGTCGTTATTACTACCATCAGCATCATCATTTGGCCATCATCGTCGTTGTCGTCACCATCATCATCATCATCATCATCATCTTCTTCTTTTCTTCATCATCGTCATCATCATATCATCATCATCATCATCATCACATTCACCACTGCTACCGTTGTTTCGCTACTCTTCATCGTCGTCAATGTCA
>JADBJO010006317.1:131022-136999 GCA_016801955.1 Conus betulinus | reverse complement strand
GTATTACTACTCAGTAGCTAAGGTTCACCTGCTCAGATGTGCGAGATTCAGACGGCTCCATTTATTGATCTGAAAGTTTCCCTGGATGTGCCTTCGATGCCTTTTCAGAGACAGCTTACGTTTCTCTTACCGTTCGTTTGAAATGGGCTAGCAGGGAAAGACCTACCGGTCTCAGCCCTGGTGGGAAAGGATCAGACCTTTTTTTCAAGGTTAGGGTTTCGGTTCCCACAGTAGATAGCCATTTTGGAAGGACTTTCTCGTAGGAGTTAAACTTTGCCTGCTCTGTAGTCCTTCTGGACACGGTGTAAAACTTCAAGTCAAGGTCCTGTACGGCGAATGCTGGCATTAAAAACATAGTCTTGTAGGCTCGTTAAATCTCATTCCCCCTCTCTGGTTAGGTAGAAAGAGTTCAACGAGAGGTGGCTGGCTCCTGGGGTGTGGGCTTTCATCAGTGTGGCGATATGGTTTGCCATACGGAGAATACAAACTTTGTACACTTTTGGTGTCCTGTTTAGAAAGGAAAATCTCCGCGGGACGTGCATGTGGCTTTGCCTAGTAATGGCGGGATTAAAGCCCGATAAATTTGTGATAAATCTCATCAATGGTGAACGCTTCGGATTTTTTAGCCTAGCCGAAGAACTAAGAAGCGAAAATAAGAGTGATAGAGAGAGAAGACAGATTGACTGACATGATAGACAGAAGACTGACAGACAGACTGACAGACAGACAGACAGAGAGAGAGAGAGAGAGGAGAGAGAGAGAGAGGGAGAGAGAGAGAGGGACGAGGGGAGAGAGAGAGAGAGAGGAGACGCGATGGCAGCCCTGATCAGCCCTGAATCAACATAAACTCCGTATACGACTGAACTATGAAATAATAATAATAATGTCCTGATGAAATGATCTATATCGATATCAGCCCTTCTCCATGTCGTGGTGAAAGCTCCATTGTTCACAAAATGCTGGCGATGACATTGTTCCTAAGATTGATTTTGGCACAGGCTGTTCTTTCCAAATGCTTGGCGATGACATGGTTCCTAAGATGGATTTGGCACACAGCTGTCTTTGCCACAAAAATGCTGGCGATGAAATTGACCTAAGAATTGATTTGGCACAGCTGTCTTTCCACAAAACTGGCGCGATGGGCCATTTGACATTTTCCTAAGTTTGATTTTGGCACAGTTTTCCTCTTTCCACAAAATGCTGGCGATGATGATTGTCCCTAAGACTTTGATTTTGGCACAGCTGTCTTCCACAAAATGCTGGCGATGAAATTGTCCTAAGATTGATTTTGGCACAGCTTTCTTTCCACAAAGCTGCATGCTGGCGATGATATTTTCTAAAGATTGATTTTGGCACAGCTTTCTTTCCACAAAATGTTGGCGCGATGACATTGTCCTAAAATTGATTTTGGCACAGCTGTCTTTCCACAAAAATGCTGGCGATGATGACATTGTCCTAAGATTGATTTGTGGCACAGCTGTCTTTCCACAAAAATGCTGGCGATGAACATTGTCCTAAGAATGATTTTGGCACAGCTTTCTTTCCACAAAATGCTGGCGATGACATTGTCCTGAGAATGATTTTGGCACAGCTTCTTTTCCACAAAATGTTTGGCGAATGATTTTTATTTTCTAAAGATTGATTTTGGCACAGCTGTCTTTCCACAAAATGCTGGCGAGATGACATTGTCCTAAGATTGATTTTTGGCACAGCTGTCTTTCCACAAAAATGCTGGCGATGACATTTTCCTAAGATTGATTTTGGCACAGCTGTCTTTCCACAAAATGCTGGGCGATGACATTGTCCTAAGATTGATTTTGGCACAGCTGTCTTTCCACAAAATGCTGGCGATGACATTGTCCTAAGATTGATTTTGGCACAGCTTTCTTTCCACAAAATCTGGCGATGACATTGTCCTAAGAGTGATTTTGGCACAGCTTTCTTTTCCGGCTTGATTGGAATTGTGTTCTGACGTGCACGGAATAACGTACAAAAGAACGTACATGATTACGCGTGTGTGATCATGAAAAGGGCATGAGTTTTCTATTATTCTTTTGTTGTTGTTGTTGTTTGTTGTTGTTGTTGTCGTTGTTTCGTTGTTGCTTATATTACACAGCACATCACCGTTAATGTAATGCTAATATATCCTACCATATGCCTAATACTTCTAAAAAAAATATGTACTGTCCGAAAAATGTAAGTTATCGGTGTTTGTTGTTATAATTTCGTATGAAAAATTTTAAATTAAATTTCACACACGTACCATCCCACACACGCCCCCCCCCCCCCCCCCCCCCCCCCCCCCCCCCCCCACCACACACACACATAACGGACGCAAGCACGCACGCACGCCTCTCCTCTCTCTCTCTCTCTCTCTCTCTCTCTCTCTCTCTCTCTCCCTCTCTCTCTCTCCATCTCTCTTCTCTCTCTCTCTCACACACACACACACACGCACACGCGCGCGCGCACACGCACACACGCACGCACACACACACACACACAAACACACACGCGCGCGCGCGCGCGCGCGCGCGCACATACACACACACACAGGCGCGCGCGCGCGCGCGCACTAACACACACACACACACACACACACACACACACACACACACACACACACACACAAGCACACACACTTCTATGGGTGGAAAGAAAAGTGTGTAAGAAGGAGAACAAGGCAGGTTGGGGAGGGGGGGGGGAGGGGGTTAAAGAGAGAAAAGTGGAAGAACAGTAAATAGAGAAGAAGGATGAAGAACGAGAAAGTGAAGAATTGATACAAGTGCTCGATGTAGAAGAGAAGGGTGAGGAGAAAAATTGATAGACGACAGACGGAGACTAACAATCAAGATAATCTAGAAGTACAAACAGGAAGTACAAGGAAGCAGAACGAAGCAAAAGGAGAAAAGAGGAAGTAACAAACAAACAAACAACAAAAAAAAACAGTCGAAGCCACATGCCACAATTACGTATTACACCAAAACGCGATAAGTAATGCATGTAGGCTAAAACGTTTTGGAGGTTTGGCATAAAAATTAAGCCGGAGATCAAACTGAACTGAACACAGATCACGTGAACAACCCCACACCAGTCACGTTGCTTCTTTTAAAAGATGTCGATCAATGACATCAAGCATAGCCTAGGAATATCAAGGACTACATGAACTACCTTGTACTTGACGTCAGATGTCAGGCTTTGAAGCTCACTCGTGACCCTGTCTCTGCGCCAGGTGGCACTCCCTAAATAGTCTCCTTTCTTTTCTTTCGGTCTGTCTGCCTGGAACCACACAGCATATATCTCGATGGGCATGTGGAAGAAAAGAAGAAGGGGAAATCAGCTTTCAGACACAATAAAGGTTCTGAGAATAATCCATTTGTGCCTTTCTATAAATACTTGAGTCGTGCTCAAGACCTTGGCGCATACATCAATGGCGTGTAGCCAAGAAGAAACGGAACGGGGTGTTAAAAAGAAGAAGAAAGTCCTGCGTCTGGAAAGAGTTATTGTTTCCCAGTTTGCAGCTCGCTGAAGACAATTTAAAGAATTGTATATTCTTTGCTCCTACATCCATTTATGGGAGGATAACTCAGATTTCATGTAGACCTTCTAGTCTAGCTCTAGTTCTATCCTTATACCCAGCCGCCTACACGAGACTTTTTTTAAAGACTGTCATCAAGTTGGGAATAAAAGTCACATCTTACTAGTGGCTGTGTCGAAGTGGTTAATGTAGTGGAATCCCAGGTGGGTAGTCGTGGGTTCGATTCCCATGGCAGCCATTTTGTTTGTGTGATTTTTTTCTGCCCCGACCGGCTCCTACCCATACTTCAGTTTGTTATGGGCTCAACTGGAAAGAGTGGGACGACACACAGTCGAGTGTCATGCTGCTCATAGAAGAGTCTCTGAGAGTGTTTCTCAAAAATTTCCTGACCAACACTGAAGGTGACTGTATCTCTCGGGCCTGGATGGCGCCGAGATATGTGATGAAACCAAGCGAAGAGTACAGCTCTGTCATGCAGTCTCAGACGACGTCCTTAGCATCTTGACTATCCTCGTCTTCATCGATCAGCTTTAAAAAGTCTCAATTCTATGGCCCTTCACCCGCCCTGTTCCCATTGTGACCTCTGTTTCGATGTCCTCTCTCCACGTGTGTGCCCTTGGTTTGGTCCTGTCGGGATCATTGGTATCGGAAAGTTCATTGGGACTGTCGTTGGAAGGACGTGGTGGCGCCCTCCGAAGGGAGAGTTCACACTCATGCCGGCTCTGTGACTGTGTAAATGTTGTCGTCAGTAGGAGGCGTAGTAGGTGGTGTCCTGCACATGTTGGATCAGTCAAGGCGCCACTGAACACCATGGAAGTGACTCGGCAGCAGTGCAGTGTCTCCTCCGGTGAGTTGCTCTTGACGACTCGACATTGACTGCTCCCTGTGGATTGCCGGTGCCAGGATTGTAGCAGGACGGGCCAGGCTGTGGCTGTTGGCGGGGTTCCGGAATGAGCGGGGTGGGTGCAGTGCCACTGAGGTGGTACAGATTTTGAGACCTGTTAAAAAAAAAACACCGCAAAAGCATTGCATTAAATTCTGGACAAATGGACACTGCAGACTGGACAACCAGTGTCCATGTCCACTCTGGACAAATGGTTCCGTCTCACTGCTCAAGCGCCAGATTAAGTCTGTAACAAAAGAGCTAGCATGTCACAAATCATAAAAAAGAAAGAAACAAAACAAACAAGTAAACGACCAGACAAATTCGACGCGTTTCGACCTCTTGGTTCTACTTCAGGCAAGACATTCAATATTGTAGACAATGACTCCAAATCCATTTTGCGCCCAATTTGAGGAGATAAGTGATCCTTCGTTCTTTGTTTTCATTGTCCTCAATGTTGTTGTCTTGCCTGAAGAAGACCCAAGAGGTCGAAACGCGTTAAGTTTGTTTTGTTATTTGTTTGTTCTTTCGTTCAATTTCCGCCCGCAGTCCTTTACCTTTGAAACTACAAAAGACTGTCGGTTTAAGCTGCATACAGCCTAGACGACTGCCAGGGCGTGTTCAGGGTTGTCCTCTCTTCTGAATTATTGCTAAAACACGCTAAAATGGCTTTAAAATCTTGCTTCCGTAAAATGTAAGCTAAGATGAGAAAAAAAAATGTTCTTCAGGATTACAAGTCACATGAGCTGAGACGCCTCTGAACAAGGTGTTGACAGAGTTCGTTGGTAAAATGTTTACCGCCTGACATGTTAGTCCCATCACTCTTTAAGAACATGGTTTACAGTGATGGTATCATCACACAGAACGCACCACGGAGCTTCTTCACCTTTTCAAGATATAATTGGGTGTAGAAAGGGTGGGCCTGTATGTTATGGGCAAGAAATTGACTATTCTTTACGACCATTGGGGGGGGGGGGGGAGATGGGGGGGGGGGGGGGGGCAGGGGGGGAATAGGGGGAGATGGGGGGGGGATAGTAAAACGTTTGGGACAGATTTGGGAGTTGTTTTATTTTTAATTTATTTTTTTCCCCCCTTTTTTTCTCAATTGTATTGTAAGCTGTATACGTGTTTCAGTCATCTTACCCGAGGTCTTTGATATAAGCGACGGTAAAGAAAGATATCATTGTTTTTTTTTCAGAAAAAAGAGTGAGGTAAAAAAAAAAAAAAAAAGAAGAGGAAGTTGTTAGTTTCAGAACTCGCACAGATTGTACTGAAACAGCTCCCGGCATTCCCACGGGAAGAGGGGAGAGGGAGGGAGGAGTGGAGGGGAGGAGGGGAGGGAGGGAGATGGGGGGGGGGGGGGGGGGGGGGGGGGAGATCAACTCTCCGCGATCCGCTTGGCTCGAAATGACACGACGGGAGAGATTATTCTCTCAGTATCTCTCTCTCTCTCTCTCTCTCTCTCTCTCTCTCTCCTCCCCACCTCATCTCTCTCTCTCTCTACTCTCTCTCTCTCTCTCTCTCTCTCTATCGTAGCATGCTTCATAGCCCGAATCCAT
>JADBJO010006317.1:121022-123522 GCA_016801955.1 Conus betulinus | reverse complement strand
AATAAAGTGTTGTTTTAAATGCTCGATCACATTTTTTTTTCAAAACAGAATTCATTAATGAATTATACATTTTATCAAAAAAAATGTCAACAAACACCCAAAAAACACCCGCAAAAAAATTGTTTTTCACTGTTTTACAGACTTAGGTTAAACGCTTTCAAAACCAAGTTCATAAAAAACATCCAATGTGTATGCGGGGCTGTTGATAGTTGTACAACAACACATATTTTTGTACTTTTGTCCTTATTTTGAATCAGCTCTATCAAAATTCAGAAAAGATGATGAATCTAAATGCATTTTCCAAGAACCTGTATTTCTTTTTGAACTTTGTTCAGAACTTAATGATAAGTCCAGTCGGCTCTCGTTTTTATGATGATTTCTGCATAATTTAGACTGTTTTGTTTTGACTATTGCAGTTTGATTTGTTAATGTTGATTTTTGCTAAGGATTGTGCTTATGTAGTAATTCCGCTAATATTTAACACAAACACAGGCGCACACACGCAAGCGCGCGCACACACACACGCGCGCACACACACACACACACACACACACACACACACACACACACACACACACACACACACACACACACGCATGCATACTACACACACTCATACACATATACAAGTAAACACTCACTTCCTGTCTAATATCACACACACACACACACACACACACACACATGGACAGAGAGAGAGAGAGGGAGAGAGAATGCACAACCCTCCCGCAGTCAGACACACAGAGAGCATATGCGTGTGTTTTACACACACACACACACACACACACACCGCGCGCGCGCGCGCGCGCGCGCACACGCACGCACGCACGCACGCACGCATGCGTACGCGCGCGCGCGCATACACACACACACACACATGCGTGAGTGCACCCTCATTCATCTCTCTCTCTCTCTCTCTCTCTCTCTCTCTCTCTCTCTCTCTCTCTCTCTCTCTCTTCATGTTTTGTTGGTAATTAATCCAGAGCTAACAAATTTGGGGTGACATTTGGTTCCTCAACAATGATGGATCGCTCATATCCTCCCCTGAGGCATCCTCACCAACATGGAGTACCATCATGTGTGAGTGTGTGTGTGTGTGTGTGTGTGTGTGTGTGTGTGTGTGGTGTGTGTGTGTGTGTGTGTGTGTGGTGCGCAGGTGCGAGTGTGTTTGTGTGCCTGTGTGTGCGCGCGCGTGTTTGTGTATGTGTGTGCGAGCGCGCGCGCGTGCGTGTGTGTGTGTGTGTGTGTGTGTGTGTGTGTATGCGCGCGCGCGCGCGCACGCGTGTGTGTGTGTGTGTGTGTGGGGGGGGGGGGGTATGTGTGTGCGTGAGTGTGAGTGTGTGTGTCTGTCTCTGAGCGTCTTCAGCCTCTTCTAGAGCCAGGTGATATTCAGCCCCGGGCGGGGGAAAGGGAGGGGGAGGGGGAGGGTGAAGCCCTGCACCGGTCACTGTTAGGTGAAGTGCATCGACTGAAGGGCGAGGGTTTTGGTAAACGTCACAGAATGACCGTGACACTCGACAGAGTGGCCAAATATGTCGCAAGAAGTCTTTCAGTACCTATTTGAGTCGAAAACGAAGTGTTGATAGATTCAAAAGTTGAATATCCCAAAAGAGCTCAACATCTAGGTTATCTTTGTCCCGTTCGAAATTACACGAAGGATTCTTTTGAAAAATGCAATGTTGATGTCACTTCACTCTCACCTGCTGCTCCTGTTGTTCCCCCGGTGCCTCCATGGGAACATAGACAAGCTATCTTTGATGTAGATGACACTGATGTCCGGAAAAATGATAACATTAACATTTAGCTTCTAAAATGAGAGAAAACTTAGAGAAAACAAATATTCAGATCATTTTAAAAAATTTTTTACAGATGGTTCCGTTTGCCAGTTAAGTGCAGGTTCAGGTTTTGTTATTCCGGCTTTAAAAGTTCAAAAAGCATACAGCCTTGGAAAAGGATTCTCTATTTTTACGGCAGAATTGTATGCTATTCTTATGGCATTACTCTTTGTTTGTGATAGTTATCGTTCTTTCCGTAACATTTTATTTTGTGTTGATTCTAAGGCAGTGTTAGATAGTTTGAAAGTTTGGGATGTTAAAACAAGGAAAGATGTAATCTTTGAAATAAAGCATCTAATTAATTATTTTATTTTTCCACAGGAATGAATACAGTCTTCTGCTGGGCCCTTCACACTGTGGTATTTATTGGAATGAAATAGCAGATAAACTAGCCAGACGCGGGGTAAATGGGCAATGCTGCAAAAAATAATTTGAAATTAGTTATATATATGAAATACATTTGTTATTGGTAAAGCTGTTTCCGAATTGAGAAGTCTCAAGATAAATGTGTAATGGAAACATATCCTCGACATATTGATAGTTTAATATACAAGATACGTTTGAACTCTTGGAAGACCAAATATTCCCAAAATATAGCGTGTGCATGTTCTAAGCCATTATCTGGTGAACATATACTTTTCCATTGCCCCATTTTAAATGCTTTT
>JADBJO010006317.1:86022-113522 GCA_016801955.1 Conus betulinus | reverse complement strand
GTGTGTGTGTGTGTGTGTGTGTGTGTGTGTGTGACAAGACCTTTTTTTTAATATTGTGACAGTCATTGGTATGTCCTAAGCTATCCTAAGTTATCTTCTGTTGCTTGAAAAATTCGATTCAGTGTTGACCTCTGTCGCTTCATTGTGATTTCAAGTGTTGTAATGTTGTGTTGTGCTGGTGTTTGTGTTGTAGTTGTGTTGATAGCTGTGTGATGTTGGTTGTGTTGTGTTGATTTTTGTGTTGGTGGTTGTGTTGTGTTGTTGGTTGCGTTGTGTTGCGTTGTGCGTTGTGTTGTGTTGCGTTGCGTTGTGTTGTGTTGTGTTGTGTTGTGTTGTGTTGTTGTGTGTTCTGTGCTGTGCTGTGCTGTGCTGTGCTGTGCTGTGCTGTGCTGTGCTGTTGTGTGTTGTGTTGTTGTAGTGTGGTGTGGTATGGTGTGGTGTGGTGTGCTGTGGTGTGGTGTGCTGTGGTGTGGTGTGGTGTTATGCTGCTGCGGTGTTGTTCTGTGTACTATAACAAAGAAAGTTACGTAGTGCTTTACTGCTTTGCTGTATTGTATTATAACACATTGCATTGTGTTTGCTGTATCGTATTCTACAGCCTCGCCGTGTCATGCTGAGCTGTGGCCAAGTGTTCGTTGATGTATTGCATTTGCAAGGTGCTGTATGTACTGACTAGTGCTGTATATTCCTGTTACACTGTACTGTGTTGTATCATCTTGTTTTGTGTGTTACTGAACAGTTGTACTGTCCATTCCTGTGTCTTACACTGTACTGTGTTGTATCATCTTGCCTTGTGTTTACTGAATAGTGAGGTGCATTACAGTGTGGCTTTCATTCTCCTGATAGGGTCTGATAGTCTGTTACACCGTGCTACACTCCACGTACTACTTTTCTTTTTTTAAATCTACTTTTCTTTTTTAAATCTAGTTGCAAAGTGAAACGACTGCGGGGCGGAAATCTAAACAACACTGAAATACATGTTAGCCAACCGCCAAGAGAAACGTGGACAAACGAGTCACAAGACAAAAACACAACGCGTTTCGACCTCTTAGGTCTTCTTCAGGCAAGACACAAAACGAATAGACCATGAAAATGAACGAATTTGTCACTTAGCTTTGGTCTCAATGCCTAAACCTTGCGCTGAAGAGACCAAAGCTAAGTGACAAAGTCGTTCATTTTCATTGTCCTATTTGTTTGTGTCTTGCCTGACGCAGACCTAAGAGGTCGAAACGCGTCGTGTTTTGACTTGTGACTCGTTTGTCCATGTTTCTCTTGGCGGTTCGCTAACATTTATTTCAGATTTACTTTTTTTTTCAATTACTCTGTGCATTACATGTCTTCTTGCATCGCATGGCAGGGTTTTTTATCATGTACTAATTCTTTTATTTTGGTACGTTGTACTGCAGAGCTTTTGAAACCGACATCTGCTTATGGATTATGTTTTCTGCTGTACCGAATGCAACGTTGCATACATAAACAGCTGTTCGATGTTCAGTGTTTTTACTGTAGTCTATCGCATCACATTGTGCGCTGTGTTAGCTTTCGTTTCATCCTGCGGTATTCTGTTCGTATTGTATCGCACAACACCGACGGCTTTGTCGACTTGGACGCATTCCTGTAGTATAGATTGGTGTTCTGTGGTTTATCATGGTAGTCGTTTGCACACCTGTACATCTCTCTCTCTCTCGCTCTCTCTCTCGCTCTCACTCTCTCTCTCGCTCTCTCTCTCTCACTCTCTCTCTCTCTCTCGCTCTCGCTCTCTCTCTCTCTCTCTCCTCCTCTCTCTCTCTCTCTCTCTCTCTCTCTCTCTCTCTCTCTTCTGGCATCATCCTTGCATGCTTGCTTTCGTCGTTCGCTTACAGGATGGTTTCGGGGAGGTGACCGAACCTCTCTCTTCCTCTTTCTTTTCTTCCTATTTTTTTTTTCTTATTTCTTTTATCTTTTTGTCACATACAGAGAGGAAGTGTCACAAACGCCAAACACTAGCGCATAAATCAACCCTGACGCTCTGTATCAAACGCCAAAACAAGNATCCTTGCATGCTTGCTTTCGTCGTTCGCTTTACAGGATGGTGTTTTCGGGGAGTGACCGAACCTCTCTCTTCCTCTTTCTTTTCTTCCTATTTTTTTTTCTTATTTCTTTTATCTTTTTGTCACATACAGAGAGGAAGTGTCACAACGCCAAACACTAGCGCATAAATCAACCCTGACGCTCTGTATCAAACGCCAAAACAAGTCAAGTCCGCAACAGATGTCCATACAAACCTACAGGCTTGCATGGTGCGTGAGAGATGTATATAAACAAAAAAACAAAACAAACAACAACAAAGAGATAGGAATTTGTTCCATTTCCTCCCACAGGTTTTTTTTTTGTCAGAGTTGTAATACAAAGCAAAAACCAAACACACAGCAACTAAAGAGATAGGAATTTGTTCCCTCTTTTTCTCCGGCAGGTTTTTGTCAGAAATTCTCTCTGGCTCTGTGACGTGGAGGGTGGAGCAGAGGCACTTGTTGAAAGGATGTTTGAAGGTTCTGGGTGCTGAATTTGGTGTGCTCTCTATGGCTCTGAATCATCCACAGAATAGACCACATTCACAGTGGAAAAATTGTCCTGGCTAGCTGCTTGCTCGCTCGCTCGCTTGCTTGCTCGCTTGCTCGCTTGCTCGCTCGCTTGCTTGCTTGCTTGCTCGCTCGCTTGCTTGCTTGCTTGCTTGCTTGCTTGCTTGCTTGCTCGCTCGCTCGCTTGCTCGCTTGCTTGCTCGCTCGCTCTCGCTTGCTTGCTTGCTTGCTTGCTTGCTTGCTTGCGTGGTCGACAGGTTCGCTGGCTGCTTCAGAGATCTCTTACACGGAGGTTCGATCGCCTGGTAGTTCGGTTGAGTTCAATTTTGCCGTCGAAGTATGTGCTCAGAGATATTATGACAGTATGGAGTTCAAAAGAGTATCTCGCAACAGTCTTTGTCACGGTCCTATAACATCCCCATCAGCCCACAGACCACCCCACCACCCCCCCCGCTGCCGCTCCGTCCACATCCTATCCTCCTTCTTCTTCATTCTTTGCCTCCCCTCCCCCCCCTCCCCCCCCCCCCCCCCCCCCCCCCCCTTCCACCTTCCCCTCTCCCCGTCCATCTTCCGCTGCGTCTCCCTTTTCTTTCTGTCTTCTTTTTTTTTTTTTTAAATTCTGATTTCCTGGGTTAGAACTCTTAGGTAGATTGTTTGACCCTTTTTTTTTTTTCAGTCCCGTTTCATTCTTTCACTGTTTTCTTTAAATCTCACGATTAAGGTAGCCGCACACCGCCTTCGGGGATGACGATGCCTGAACAGGACGTCAGTGTACACGTGCTTTACTCTAGGGTGTTGCCGCCATCCATCCCACCGTGTCTACTCTTGTCCTGAAAAACAAAGGAAGGGGATAAAGGTGCAGGCAAGATTCATGTTATGTCTGCGTTCATGGCCCGGGGGCATGATGTGACGTCTCCTCCACAGGACTAGGAGAGGAGAGAGAGACAGACAGACAGACAGACAGAAAGACAAACAGAGAGACAGGAAGAGAGAGAGGAAGAGAGAGGGAGAGAGAGACAGAGAGAAATAGAGAGGGGGGGGGAGAGGGAGAGAAAGAGGGAGAGAGAGGGAAAAGAGGAAAGAGACAGGGAGAGAGACGAAGAGAGAGAGGAGAGAGAGAGAGGTGGAGAGATGAAGAGAGAGAGAGGCAGGGAGAGAGTGAGAGAGAGAGAGGAAAAGAGAGAGAAGAGAGAGAGAAAGAGAGGGAGAAAGAGAGGGAGAGAGGGGGGGAGAAAGAGGAAGAGAGACAGTGAGGGGAGATAGAGAGGAGAGAGAGAGAAAAAAAAAAAAATGTTTTGCCCAGCCGACCGCAGATGGCCACATCAGGGCTGTCACCGCGTTGAAATCAATTCTCGAGTCATATTCATAAAATCACACACACACAACAAAAAAAGAAGAGAAAAGATCTACTTCCAAGCAACCCTTTAAAACATACCTTCTAAGGACACACCGGAAATTTCGTTCAAATCTTTCTTCCGTAAAATACTAGATCAGATGAAGACTATCAATCTTTTTTTTTTTTTACAGAAATTCAAAGATCACATCAGGTGGGACATCTCTGAACAAGGTTTTCGTGGAATCGGCTGTAAAGTGTTTATGTCCCCACATCATGCAAGTCCCAACACTCTATAAAAAGATATGTTTCACTGGGAGTGGTGCATGACATGGAATTCACCACGGAGCTTCTTCACCTTTTCAAAAGATAAGACAGGGTGTAAAACGAGTGCGCCCCTAGAACATGGTTTAAAAAAAAAAAAACCTCTTTCAGATTTGGACGGATTTTTAAATAGTTTACTAACCGTCTGCAAGTTTCCATTTCTCCTGCCAGAGGTCTTTGATGTAAGCTTGAGCTTCGGGTCTCAGATCTGTGTAAGGGATTGACAATTAATCTACTCAACTCTTTTTTTTTTTTTTTTTTTTTTTTTTTTTTTGTTTTGGTTGTGGCACCCTTTTAAGTTGATCGACCACCTCGTTGCCTGGAATACCCACGTAACCGGGAACCCAAGGAAAAACGATGTTGTCTTCATCAGTATCCACTGGGAGGGGCGTCGGAGTCCGCGCTGACGTTAACTCCAGAGAGGAGATCTCTGATGACCTGGTTGTGTTGGGCGGAATCGACCCCCCAGACCCTGTCGCACAAGTCTTGAAGCCCTACCCACCAGACCAACCTGGCCCACAGGGCGCTTTCAGAGCTGTCATCACATAGAGGAACAACAGAACTCATGTCTGAATACAGAAACAAAATAAATAAACAAATTTTTTTTTTTAATTCTGTCTAAAAACAAAAAACAAAATATAAGATGATTAAAAAAACAAGTCATGTCTAAGAACAGAAACAAAATAAAATAACAACAAAAAGAAACACACGAAGAAAAACAACAACAACAACAAGAAAAAAACAAAGCAAACAGAACAAACAAACAAACAAAACTAAAACAACGAACAAAATGAGAGATTTAAAAAAAAAACTTGAACAAAACAAATTCCAAAAGAACTATCTGCATAAATTTACATAGATTCTCAACTTGAATGCAAACAAATACAAATACAACGGTGTGGATTCAGATGAACACAAAAACTTCACAGATTTCCTTGCAAAACATACAGACTCTTACCATAATTATTTCAGACTTGAAAACTGAAGCAGTGTGTCTTAGCGTGCGTCATATCAAATGTCGGCATAGCGGGCGAGGAAGTCCAGGGTCCGTGGTTTGAATCTCGGACAGGGCAAGTCTGTGTGTGTTGTCGTTTCTCCTCTTTCTCTCTCTCTCTCTCTCTCTCTCACCTCTCTCTCTCTCTCTCTCTCCTCTTCTCTCTCTCTCTCTCTTCTCTTTTTTTTTAATCCATTAGGCTTCTAATGGTGGTCTGGGTGCTAGTCTTTCGAATGAGACGATGATCTAAAGCCCCAGATGCAGAAAACCACGAGTTCAGCGCCTGGGAAAAGACCCACGGCAGTAAGGAAGGAAGGCAGTGGGCCTGCAGCAAAAAACAGGGCAGGAAAAAAAAACAACAAGGAAAACACATGCACACACAAAGGCAAATAAAAGAGAAAAACACACGCGAGGGAGGGGGGGGGGGGGGGGGGGGGGGGGGGAGGGGGAGGAGGGAGTGAGGAGGAGGGGGGGGTAAGGGTTCAGTCTGTATCGGTGTGGAGGAGGAGGAGGGAGGGAGGGTGGGAAGGGAGTAGAAGGGGTAGCATGGGTCGGATGCACGTGACGCATGTTCTGCTGGGAGAGAACACGGCGCGAAGTTCAACTGAAGACCTCAGTTCGTGACGATGTCATACCTCACCTGGCTTACCTGACTTATGCCAGTAAATTCCATGAGGAGTATGGGCCCGTGGAACGCTTATCCAGCGAACTCAGTTCCCGGCTGACCTCTTCGGCTAGGTCCCTGTCATTCCGCTTGCCTTCACTTCAGAATCCTTGCACTGAGCATCGTCGAGGTCGTCCAGCTGTCCTTTCCTGCACTGGGTTCCTGCTGAAATGCATGTCTTGTGTCATTTTTGGGAAGTTTTTTTCGCAGAGTGAGACTAACCCTTCCCAAGTAGCTTTTCTTCATCTCTTTTCGATAGGAGTTTGTTTGGTTCTCTTCTACAGTTTTTGTTAGAAATTTCTTGTCAACATCTGGTGCTGAAGATGGACCAGAAGCTTGTTGAGAATGCCTGAAGGTTGTGGAGCTGTTGGATTTGGTTGCTCCTCGTGTCTCTGTTACCATGTCATAGAACAGACTTCATATTTGCACTGTTGTGGGCTGTTGGATTTTGGTGATTTGGTTGCTCTTCGTGTCTCTGAGCCATGTCATAGAAACAGACTTCATATTTGTTTTTGACATTTCTAACCTCATTGTGGAGGGAGAGGGCTGTAGAAGTCCACACAGGTCGCCGAACATTAAAAGCATCCCAGGCCTTGCTTGTGCGGCGACTGGTGTCTTGTGTGATCTCCCCCCTGCCTGTCTTTCCCTTGACCCATTGTCTGATCCCCCCTGCAGGGTCTTGTCTGATCCCTTCTTTGTTCCCCCATTGTCTGATCACCCCCCTGCAGGTCTTTTCCCTTTCCATTGTCTGATCCCCTGCAGGTCTTTTCCCTTTCCATTGTCTGATCACCCCCTGCAGGTCTTTCCCTTGACCCATTGTCTGATCACCCCCTGCAGGTCTTCTTTCAGATCACCCCCTTTCCAGTCCATGTCTGATCACCCCCTGCAGTCTTGTTTCCCTTTCCATTGTCTGATCCCCCTGCAGGTCTTTTTCCCCTTTCCATTGTCTGATCACCCCCCCTGCTGGTCTTTCCATTTCCATTGTCTGATCACCCCCTGCATTGTTTTTTATGTTTTTCCTTTCCATTGTCTGATCCCCCTGCAGGTCTTTTCCCTTGACCCATTGTCTGATCCCCCCTGCAGGTCTTTCTTTCCCTTGAGACCCATTGTCTGATCACCCCACTGCCCCTGCAGGTCTTTTTTTCCCTTTCCATTGTCCATTGTCTGATCACCCCCTGCAGGTCTTTTCCTTTCCATTGTCTGATCCCCCTGCAGGTCTTTCCCTTGACCCCTTGTCTGATCCCCCCCCCTGCAGGTCTTTTCCCTTGACCCATTGTCTGATCACCCCTGCAGGTCTTTCCCTTTCCATTGTCTGATCACCCACCCCCTGCAGTCTTTTTTCCCTTTCCATTGTCTGATCACCCTTTGCAGGTCTTTCCCTTGTCCCATTGTCTGATCACCCCCCCTGCAGGTCTTTCCCCTTTCCAGTGTCTGATCACCCCCTGCAGGTCTTTTCCCTTGACCCATTGTCTGATCACCCCCTGCAGGTCTTTCCCTTTCCATTGTCTGATCACCCCCTGCAGGTCTTTCCCCTTTCCATTGTCTGATCACCCCCTGCAGGGTCTTTCCCTTTCCCCCCACCAACCCCCCCCCTGCAGGTCTTGTCTGATCCCTTTCCATTGCCCTTCCATTGATCATCACCCCCTGCAGGTCTTTCCCTTGACCCATTGTCTGATCACCCCTGCAGGTCTTTCCCTTGTCCCATTGTCTGATCACCCCCTGCAGGTCTTTTCCCTTGTCCCATTGTCTGATCACCCCCTGCAGGTCTTTCCCTTGTCCCATTGTCTGATCACCCCCTGCAGGGTCTTTCCCTTGACCCATTGTCTGATCACCCCCTGCAGGTCTTTCCCTTGACCCATTGTCTGATCACCCCCTGCAGGTCTTTTTCCCTTGACCCATTGTCTGATCATCACCCCCTGCAGGTCTTTCCCTTTCCATTGTCTGATCCCCCTGCAGGTCTTTCCCTTTCCATTGTCTGATCACCCTCCCCTGCAGGTCTTTCCCTTGAAACCATTGTCTGATCACCCCCCTGCAGGTCTTTTCCTGCCCATTTTAAAATCGCTCGTCCCTTTGCCTAAATTTTTTTTTTTTTTTAATGGAACCCCTGTGTCTGTTTAAAACTACAACGTCTGAAAAAAACAATACATCCCTGTCTTCATTTAAAACCTGCATCTCCCGAGTCTATTCTTTTTCTTATCTGGCATTCCTATGGGTTTTTTTGTTGTTGTTTGTTGTTGTTGTTGTTGTTTGTTGTTGTTGTTGTTTGTTGTTTGTTGAAAAAAAAAACCGCGCGTCCTTATGTTTAAAACCGCGTCCCATATGTTGCATTCTATTACTTCTCTCGTTGTTGTTGTCCGTCTCTCTCCTCTCTCTCCTCTCTCGCTTCTATCTCTCTCCGCCTCCTCTCTCGCTCCATCTCTTCCCTCTCTCTCTGGCAATGCTATTACTCTCGCCTCTCTCTCCTCATCATCTCTCTCCCTTCTCTCTCTACTCTCTCCTCCCTCTCTCTCTCTCAGGAGAATGGAGCGCTCAGTTTTTACAGCACAAAGAAGGCAAGCAGGACAGAACTGTTTTAGAAAAGGTGTCTTCCTTCCGCGGTGGCTTTTGGTATGCAAATTTATCAACAGGGTCAGCTCGTGTCAGGAAGCAAACACCAAATCATCAGCCTTTTTTTTTTTTTTTTTTTCTTTTTCAGAATTCACTGCGACTTTCAGGTGTCTTGAAAACAAAGTGAGATTGTTCGAAGAACGTGGGTCACCCGCTTGCCAAGGACTGTAATATTCTGACAACACAACGGGATAGGAAGATTAGAAGAGTTGCTTATTTTATTTGTTTCTCTGTATATGTATATGCTTGTGGATTCGAGTCCCTTGGATAGAAATTTGATCTCGTGGTGTTCAAACACGCGTCAGACAAACAAACAAACAAACAAACAAAAATAGATGACTCTCTCTCTCTCACTCCTCTCTCTCTCCTCTCTCACTCACACACCCACACACACACACACACACACACACACACACACACACACACACACACAGCCACATGACACAGAGAGAGAGAGAGAGAGAGAGAGAGAGAGAGAGAGAGAGAAGAGAATGCACAATCCTCCCGCAGTCAGACACACAGAGAGCATATGCGTGTGTTTACACCACA
This sequence comes from Conus betulinus, assembly GCA_016801955.1. NCBI lineage: Eukaryota > Metazoa > Mollusca > Gastropoda > Neogastropoda > Conidae > Conus > Conus betulinus. Next base: position 104,493 of record JADBJO010006317.1, on the reverse strand, counting down.
CACCACACACACACACACCACGCACGCACGCACGCACGCACGCAGCACGCGCACGCACGCACGCACGCACGCACGCGTACGCGCGCGCGCACACACACACACACACTGCGTGCGTCACCCCTCATTCACTCTCTCTCTCTCTCTCTCCTTCTCTCTCCTCTTCTCTTCTCTCTCTCTCTCTCTCCTCTCTCTCTCTCTCTCTCTCTCTCTCTCTCTCTCTCTTCTCTCCATGTTTTTGTTGGTAATTAATCACACACACTCACATACATACTACATACACATACGCACGCACGCCACGAGCTCAGAGAGAGAGGGGGGGGTAGTTGAGATGGAGCAGACCAAAAAAAAAAAAAAAGAATAAAGTAAAACAAATCATACACTTTAATGTCATGTTTACGCATCATCCCTAGTGACGAGAAGTGGCGATGTTTGTGGCATGATCAAACATTTTTCAGCACTGTGATAGAGATCGTAGTAGTGGGGAAACTGGCGGTAAAAAAAATCAGAAACGGAGAAGAAAAGACTCCAACAAAGAAAGAAGAGGAAGAAGAAGAAGATGGAGGAGGAGAGGAAGTATGAAGGGGTAAAGAAGGAGAAGAAAAAAAGAAGAAAAATGGAAGGCAACGTCGAAGGGAGACAACATATCGTTTTCTCTCAGCATCCAACGTCCATTGAATCTTCTCCCTTGCAAAAGAGACAGGCTGATGTGCCTTGCGAGTTTTTGTTTGGCTGGTTCCCCTACCCCCCCCCCCCCCCCCCCCCCTCTCCGGTCTTGTCATGGCGGACATTTCCAGTAATTAGGGTCGTCCTCGGTCTCGACCCCTCTTTGTCTTAATGAGTCAGTGCATGCAGGTGATTGTCGAGAGGGCAGCATTGACGAACCAACATGTCGGCCATGGAGAGTGTCCCTTCCTTGGGGGGGGGGGGGGGGGGGGGGGGGGGGGGGGGGGGGGGGGGGTGTGACGTCACGGCGCACGGTGTAGGAGCAGTGTAGGACGAAATGGCAGAAGAGAAGTGAATGGTCAAAATGATGTACTCTAGAAGCTTTCTCTGAGGAGCACAGATTTCCAGCCAGGCTGAAAGGATTCTGGATCCAGCCTGTGATGGAGATCTGCACCCAATATTGAATGAAATTATCTTTCCATAGCATTTCATTGTTCCTCCAATAGTCTTTAAAAAAAAAAGTGGGTGTGTGTGTGTGTGTGTGCGTGGCGTGCGTGCGTGCGTGCGTGCGTGTGGTGTGTGTGTGTGTTTGTGTGTGTGGTGTGTGTGTGTGTGTGTGTGTGTGTGTGTGTGTGTGATCTGGTTCACAAAACAAACCAGTGCGTGTGTGTGTGTGTGTGTGTGTGTGCGTGCGTGCGTGCGTGCGTGCGCATGTTTGTGTGTGTGGTGTGTGTGTGTGTGTGTGTGTGGTGTGTGTGTGTGTGTGTGTGTGTGTGTGTGTGTGTGTGTGTGCGTGCGTGCGTGTGTCCGCGTGTGTGTGTGTCGAACAATTTAGGGAAAAAACAAGCTTCTCTCTCTCTGTCTCTCTCTCTCTCTCTCTCTCTCTCTCTCCTCTCTCTCTCTCTCTCTCTCTCTCTGTATATATGCAATAGATAGATTGGTTGATAGGCAAGTAGGTAGATCAGATACATACATACATAGGTATTGCATATATACATAGACAGACAGACAGACAGACAGACAACAGATGAACGCCGCTTGGCGTGCGTGCTACTACTACTTCTCACCAGACACGCCCCTAACCCGCGGCCATCAGGGTAAGCAACCGTGATGTTATGTCCCTCAGCAGGTTTACAGGGTCGTCTCCCTTTCCACACTCTACGTGCCGGCCATGAGAGGAGGAGGAGGAATGTGGGCGGTGTTGCTGGTGGCCGTCCTGACCCAACTGGCCACTCGGGTACCCCCGGTGCATAGCCATCGCCGACTCGCTGGTCGTCAGGGTGCCCGGGGGTCGCGTGCAGGGCAACCTCCGGTCCGGGGCCATCCACTTTCTGGGCATCCCTTACGGTACCGCTTACAGGTAAGGAGACTATCGCTGATGGCCATACGCCACAATTAGCACTTTGCTCTCATTCAGTGTCATTGTAATCTATGTCAGTGCTTTTCAGCCTAGCGTAAATCTGAGCCAGCCTTTGATATTGAACTGATAATCAATCAATAGAACAAACCCCATCTAATCGTTTTTTTTTTTTTTGTTGTTGTTGTTGTTTTTTTTAATTCCACCGATGACCTCATTCACAATCTTCAAATACATGACCTTCCCCATAGTTGACGTCACATTTTCAGGCCGTCTCACTCACCCGTGACCCTATCTTTGCGCCAGGTGGTTTTCCCCCAAATAGTCCCATTCCTTTCATTTTCATCTGTCTGCTTTTTTGGTGTGCAGCCTGCTCCCCCCCCCCCCCCCCCCCCCCCCCCCCCAGTTATGAAGAGAAATGCTGTGCACTTGGCCCAGTGGGACAGCACTGGGTTGGCAGCAACGCGTCACGAGTTTGATTTCCTTGACAGCAACCTAGAAAGTGTCAAAATTAATGTGTTGTTGTTCTGGGGGTTAGGGTGTGGGTGGTGTCAGACAGTTTTTCTTCAGTAGCCGTTCCCAAGAGTTGGTCGCCCCATTGGCCCTGTCGTCTGAGTCGGGCAAGACGTCAACTGAATGCCAACTAACCGCAGAGGAATATGGGGGTGGGGATATATAGATATGTTATCGTGATGTTATACACCGAGTACGACCTCTACTATATCTTCTTCTTCTTCTTCTTTCTTCTTCTTCTTCTTCTTCTCTTCTTCTTCTCTGTTCTTCTTCTTCTTCTGTCTGTCTTCTTCTCTTCTCTCTTCTTCTTCTTCTCTTCTTCTTCTCTGTCTCTGTCTCTTCTCTCTCTCTCTCTCTCGGCTCTCTCTCTCTCTCTCTCCTCTCTCTCTCTCTCTCTCTCTCTCTCTCTCTCTGTATGTGTGCGTGTGTGCGTACATGTGTGCGTGTGTGTGTATATGTGTGCGTACATGTGTATGTATGTGTGAGTGTGTGTGAGCGCGTGTGTGTGCGCGCGCGCGTACATCCGTGTGTGTGTGTGTGCGTGCTTGCGCGCGAGTGTGCCAGGGGCGCGCCCGCGCGCGGGCGTGTCCGCACTGTGTTACATCTAAGAGATGATGATGGTGAGTGTAACTAATTACGAAGTCACTCATATGAGGTCGCTATCTTTGTACTTTTCTGTGCATCGATTAAGAATCTGAAAAACATAGGGGGTTTTTTTAAGTACCTTCTTTAAGCATTATCATTGTCGTCGATCTCGTTTCTCATGTGTCCCTTAAAAATCATTAAATGTATTACAGGCTTTTTTTTGTGGGGTCGTTTCAACAAAAGATTCAATTTTGAAGCCTCCGGATGTAAAGATGACGAAGTTACAAAGGATAATGAAAAAAGTAAAACATAAGAAAAGAAAAAAAAATCAGAAAACGCTTGTAACTGTGATGTTACAATACCGTTGAGTGAATACTAACCCACACGTGGCCTGCGAAGATCAAAATGCCTCACTTTGCCTAAACGGACTTGAAACCATTTCAATAAAATCTGAAGCTGAAGGGACGCAGTTTTCATGTGTGCAGGGAATAGATTGAGTGTGCAAGTCTACTTCCCTTTCTTTTACTTTTTTTTTGGTGGTGGGGGAGGGGGGGGGGGGGGGAGTGAGGATGTTAAGTCGAGTATACTTTATGGTTGTTTCATTTGCTATCAGTCATGTGGTTCATGTTAAAGTTTTCATAGCAGTTTACAACAAAAGTTGCTTTCGATGTTCCAAAAAGGTATAGGAAACATTATAACTTATTATCAGTCATTATTACCGTCATCCTTATTATCATTCCTGTTATTATCATTATTCAGACCATATATATGCCTAATCAAATAAATGCCCTATGCGTTTGCAATATATAAGAACCACACATCAAACTGTAAGCCAAGTGATCTAGAACAACAGTCAATACACAAAACACACGCACCCCACAACAACCACGAGCTCGCTCCACGTCCACACTCATCACCACCACCCTTCGCCTGCTCACAAGAACTCGCCGCCCATCATCCACCCATCACACGACAACACTTACTATGAGATAAAGGGACACAGACACCCATACACACACAATACTTTTAAGAAAACTAGTTCCGTCACACACACACACACACACACACACACACACACACACACACACACACACACACATATATATATATATATATATATAGATAGATATATAGATATAGATATTCCGGCTGAGAGCCGGAATAGCTCAGTTGGTAGAGCGCCGGACTCGTAATCTTGGTGATCCTGGGGTTGCGGTTCGAATCTCCTCTGGGGCGTTTCGGTACAGGGGGATTTTTTTCCCTCGGAGTTAACATTGGTTCTGACTCCATTCCCCATACAGTCCTTCCAATGAGACTATAAAACCGAGGTTCCGTGTGTGAACGCACGCATAATATCTTGCACACACGTCAAATCCCATCACAACTTTCGGAAGAGAAGGCCATTTTGGCCGTTGGTATGGATGACACGTTACACACATAGCATGCACCCTGCGTGAGAAATGGAAAGAATGAAGAAAGTAAGGAACTTGAGTGAACGATATTGAACGATATTGACTGGATGACACGGGAAACGACTGAATGAAGCGCCAGCTGGCAGCTCTTCAGTCGGCACTACCCAGGTAGGCAGCCCGTTGTGTAAACGAGTGTTGATTGTAAAGCGCTTAGAGCTTGGTCTCTAGCCGAGAATAGGCGCTATATAGGTATTCATTATTATTATCATTATTATCATATGAAGGGTTTTCATAGTTATAATATGCATTTTCCCATGTACTTAATCTTCAATTTTTTTTTTTTCTCAATTTCAAATCTTTGCCAGGTCGTTACTGTAATGATGGAAGAATTGTTGGCCTACACTTGTTTTCTCCCACTACTTAATTGTTCAGCATTATATATATATATATATATATATATATATATATATATATATATATAAGTCATCACTATACTGACTGAAGAATTGTTAGCCTGCACTTGTTTTTCCCCCACTACTTAATTGTTCAGCATTATATTGTTTGGTCAATCAGTGGGAGATTGCATCTCTTAGGAGATCCAAGTAAAGTTGTTCTGCACAATTCTTAGCCGCTGACAATGCTTGGGTTATTGAACAGCAGAGCTGACCACTCAAGACTGTTCCATATCTTTTGATCTCCCTTGCATCCTTGAATGGATGCTCAAGCATAGGCTCAAAGATTGTCCCTTACATTTTATACTGTTTGCATAATGCTTTTAATTTTTCAGCAACTTTGTGTGTCCCCCCCCCCCCCTCCCCCCCTCCCCCCTCTCATTTGCTTCATATTCATTTTTTTTTTTCTCTAAAAGTTCAAATCTTTGCCAAGTCATCACTATAATGATTGAAGAATTGTTAGCCTGCACTTGTTTTCCCCCACTACTTAATTGATATATATATATATAATTATAAACAAAGCTTGCTCTTATGTCTCAGATTGTAGAAATAGTGGGGTGATAAGCCTTCATATCTGCAGTGGTAGATGATTCTGCCTAACTGACAGTATGTGCTTGAGTGGGTGAACGGGGAATAATAAATGCTTCTCAAAATGAACCTTCAGCAAGCTTATAGTCTCCAAGGCAGGAGACCATCTCCAATGGGGAGGAAGCTCACTAACACATAACTCCTGGTCAGATACCGATATTTCGAAACCTGATTGTTTCTCCTCAGTGACCGCGGAAAGTGGTAATTTGACTCCTCTGCCTTTTCGGTTTTAAGAAGAATGCTATACCAGAAAAAGGCTTGTGTGCAATACCGTAGTATGTTTGTTGAGTTTTTCAAAAAAAAAAACAACCAAAGGTGCCACCTAAGAAGCAAAAGAAAATCATGAAAGAGCAAAAACAAACTACATTTTTTTGTGAAAAGTAGAAAATATAAAAAGATAACCTCTTAAGACACAAGTACTGAGGGCCAGTTCTTGGAATGAATCCGCAAGGGACTAAATTACAATAAAGCAATAAATTCCAAGGATAAGTACCCAGCACCATTCCAGCAACTTACAGTCCCTTGCGGATTTATTTCAAGAACTGGCCCTCAATATTTCTTGCAGTTATTGCAACACCTAGCTGCTCTGTAAGTTGCTGGAATGGTGCTGGGTACTTATCCTTGGAATTCATTTGTTTATTATATATATATATATATATATATATATATATATATATATCAATGAGATAGGGAAAAGAAACGTTTTCATGTGTGATTGAAAAGAGGCCAGAAACGTCAGTGCCGTGCCTGGCTTTCTTCCTTTTGTTTTATGCTGTCATCTGCTGTGCCCCATTAGTTTCATTGCTCCCACAGTCGTTCAGCTTCCTCGAGCACTGCCCCACCCAGAAATGAAAATAAATATATGAAGGCGGCGATAGCGAAGCAGAAGAACAGGAGGAAGAGGACGACGTGGAGGTGGAGGAGGAGAAGAAGGAGCAGGAGGAGGAAGAAGAAGAAGGAGGAGGAGAAAAAAGAAGAAGAGAAGAAGAAGATCAACAACAACATTAGCAACAACAACAACAGCAACACCACCAACAACAACAAGATGATGATGATGATGATGATGATGATGACGACGACGACGACGACGACGAAGACGGAAACGAAGAAGAAGAAGCAGCTGGCAAGATGAGTTGGAAAAGTAACCACAGGAACAAGAATAACAGAAGAGAAGAAGCTGGACAGAAACTGGAGAGAAGAGGAACATAAAGAGTCAAACTCAGCGACAGCCATAGAGCACAACAGCACAAACACACATCAAATTGCTGTTGTCCATTTCATCCCTGATTAAGGTATAGAATGTCTGATATCCCCCCCCCCACCCCTTTTTTTTTTTTTTTTAAATAGGCCTCCTGGGCTAAGAACGGTTTTAGATGGGCTGTGAAACTAATTTCAGCAGATTGTATCTTTGTGATGTGATATTGAACATGGTTGTTTGCAGACCATTATGAAACTGAATGTATCAGTATATCGTCCGCACGGAATGGAAATGGTTACGCAGGAATCTAGTAAGCAGATTCAATTCAACCAGCCATAAACTGATTTCTGTCACATAGTCAACAGAGCACAAATTTATTTCGCATCATAACAGGAGAGCTTTCATACTGTTACTTCCCTTCGTCCAAATCCAAAATAGTTCCTGGAACTTGTCCTGGAACGAGATTCGGGAGGGGGGGGGGGGGGTCAGTTTTTGTTGTTGTTGTTGTTGTTAATGTTGTTGTTGTTGTTGCTTTTGTTGTTGTTGCTGCTGCTGTTGTTGCTATTGTTCTTGTTGTTGCTGTTGTTGTTGTTGTTATTGTTGTTGCTTTAAAATTCTTTCATTCAAGAACGGCCTTGACATTGCACCATGGTGGTTTGTCGTGACAGTGCTCTCCCTTTAACCTGCTGTTTGTCGTCTGCCTCAGGTTCCAGTACCCCCCTCCCTCAGTGCAGCCATGGGGGACAATTCGCAACGGCAGTCATCCGGGTGATCAGTGTCCGCAGCATTGTCCTTCCGTCATCCGGGACCTTTACTGTCTGCCTGACCACCAGGTCCTGCCTGCCCCCTGACTGATTCATTGCTTAGTGTACACACGTGTTGGGTTGTTGGTGGTGCGAGAGAGAGAGAGAGAGAGAGAGAGAGAGAGAGAGAGAGAGAGAGAGAGAGAGAGAGAGAGAGAGAGATGAGTCATGTGTGTGTGTGTGTGTGTGTGTGTGTGTGTGTGTGTGTGTGTGTGAACTGTTCACCTATAAAAAGGAATGACATCAACAGACACACTGGACATGAATCATCATCGCCGAGCTCAGTTTTCTAGGGCTGGAATCAGTCTCAGTGTGTTTTTTTTCCCGTTAATGTCACACTCACTATTTGGAGGGTAGACAGACACCTGGCTGTCTTCACATGAAATCACAACGGAATGTTCAAGCGCGTTTGATCCACGGTAAATCTCTAATTCAGTCCTCAATCTTCTTCAAATATCAAGATGCTTCAACGACATTTTTGATCGGTTTCAGGAGCCCCTCTGAGTATCCTTCTCTTCTGATTTCGCAGCTGTCTTTCTTTTCCTTTCTAGTCTTTTCTTTTATTACAAATAGAGCATAGTTCTGCTGTTTCTGAAGTATATCTATTCAGTGCTGAGACGAGAGCAGGAGAGCAACTAAAAGCTTGGCAATGGTAGGAGAGCCGGGTCTTCGTGGACAAACTGACGTTTTGACTGACTCTGTTGCTGAGGACTGTGGCTAGGGATTCGTGACGGAAGGAGAAAAAAACAACGTTGTGAGTGTGTGATGGCTGCGCCCTGCGCTCAAAACCTTTCAGTATTCCGTCTTTTCTCCAGGAGATAGCAAGGTTAAATGCTGTTCCTGATCTGGATCCATCATCCGGCAGTTATCAAACTTTTACAAAAAAAAAAAAAAAAAAAAGAAAAAAAAGAAAGAAAGAAAGATAAAAAAAAGAAAGAAAGAAATGGAAATGACATCAGTTCCACAAGACGATACAAGACAACGATGCTAGTAAACCTCACGCAAGACACAACAGCCTAAAAGAGGGGATTGAGATGAGTAATGACACCACCCGTGGTGGAATGATTTAAGGGGGGGGGGGGGGGGGGGGGGGGGGAATAGGGGGAGGGGGGGGGTGTGTGAGGAGGGAGACAAGATCTATCATTTCAGCCTTGTGTGTGTGTGTGTGTGTGTGTGTGTGTGTGTGTGTGTGTGGTGTGTGTGTGTGTGTGTGTGTGTGTGTGTGTGTGTGTGTGTGTGTGTGTGTGTGTGTGCGTGCGTGCGTGCGTGTGTGTGTGTGTGTGTGTGTGTGTGTGCGTGTGTGTGTACGTGTGTGTGTGTGTGTGTGTGTGTGTGTGTGTGTGTGTGTGTGTGTGTGTGTGTGTGTGTGTGTGTGTGTGTAGAGAGAGAGAGAGAGAGAGAGAGACAGACAGACAGAGAGATGGGCGCAAGTGTGGGACGCAGATCACCATCGCAAGTGTTAGTCATGAATTTCCATCGACTCTTTTTTTTTTTTTTTTTTTCCATCTCTCCTTCCCCACCTCTTTTTCCATCTTGACTTTCTTCCTCTTTCCCCCCTCTCCCACCCCCACCCCCACTCTCACTCACCCCAGCCCACCTGCCCCCCACCCCCCCCCCCCCCCACGACTTCGCCACACCCCCCCACCTCACTTCACCCCACCCTTCATCCTCCTATCGCCCACTTTCCCTCTTCTCCTGTTGCTGTGTCTGTTTCTTCCTCCCTTACACCGCTCTTTCCTTCTTCCTCCTTACCCCGCTCTTCCTTCTTCCTCCCTTACCCCGCTCTTCCTTCTTCCTCCTTACCCCGCCCTTCCTTCTTCCTTCTTACCCCCACCTTCCTTCTTCCTCCTTACTCCCCTCTTCCTCCTTACCCCGCTCTTCCTTCTTCCTCCTTACTCCCCTCTTCCTCCTTACCCCACTCTTCCTTTTTGCCTCCTTACCCCGCTCTTCCTCCTTACCGTGCTCATCTTTCTTCCTCCTAACCCCGCTCTCTTCCTTCTTCCTCCTTACTCTGCTGTTCCTCCTTCCTCCTTATTCTGCTCTTCCTTCTTCTTCCTTACCCCTTCTTCCTCCTAACTCTGCTCTTCCTTCTTCTTCCTTACCCCTTCTTCCTCCTTACTCTGCTCTTCCGTCTTCCTCCTTACTCCGCTCTTCCTTCTTCTTCCGTACCGCGCTGTTCCTTCTTCCTTACCCCCCCGCTCTTACTACTCCTTACTCCGCTCTTCCTTCTTCCTCCTTATAACGCTTCCCTTCTTCCTCCTTACTCCGCTCTTCTTCTCCGTACCGCGTTCTTCCTTACCTCGCTCTTCCTTCTTACTTATCCTGCTCTTCCTCCCTTACCCCGCCCTTCCTTCTTCTTCCTTACCACGCTCTTCCTTCTTCTTCCTTACCACGCTCTTCCTTCTTCCTCCTTATCCCGCTCTTTCTTCTTCCTCCTTACCCTGCTCTTCCTTCTTCCTCCTTACCCCATTCTTCCTCCTTACTCCGCCCTTCCTTCCTCCTCCTTACCCCGCTCTTCCTTCTTCCTCCTTACCCCCTCTTCCTTCTTCCTCTTTACTCCCCTCTTCCTCCTTACCACCACTCTTCCTTTTTTTCCTCCTTACCCCGCTCTTCCTCCTTACCGTGCTCTGCCTTCTTCCTCCTTACTCCGCTCTTCCTCCTTACTCCGCTCTTCCTTCTTCCTCCTTACTCCGCTCTTCCTTTCCTCCGCTCTTCCTCCTTTCCTCTTACTTCCCTCTTCCTCCTTCCTCCTTACCCGCTCTTCCTCCTTACTCCGCTCTTCCTTCTTCCTCCTTACTCCGCTCTTCTTCTTCTTCCTCCTTACCCCGCTCTTCCTTCTTCTTCCTTACTCCGCTCTTCCTTTCTTCCTTCTTCTTCCTTACCCCGCTCTTCCTTCTTCTTCCTTACCCCGCTCTTCCTTCTTCTTCTTACCCCGCTCTTCCTTCTTCTTCCTTACCCCCGCTCTTCCTTCTTCCTCCTTACTCCGCTCTTCCTTCTTCCTCCTTACCCCGCTCTTCCTCCTTACCGTGCTCTGCCTTCTTCCTCCTTACTCCGCTCTTCCTCCTTACTCCGATCTTCCTTCTTCTCCTTACTCCGCTCTCCTTCTTCTTCTTCTTCCTTACTCCGCTCTTCCTCCTTACTCCGCTCTTCCTTCTTCTTCCTCCTTACTCCGCTCTCTTCCTTCTTCCTCCTTACTCCGCTCTTCCTTCTTCCTCCTTACTCCGCTCTTCCTTCTTCCTCCTTACTCCGCTCTCTTCCTTCTTCTTCCTTACCCAGCTCTTCCTTCTTCCTCCTTACCCCGCTCATCCTTCTTCCTTCTTACTTCCACTCTTCCTTCTTCTTCCTTACCCCGTTCTTTCCTTCTTCTTCCTTACCCCGCTCTTCCTTCTTCCTCCTTACTCCGCTCTTCCTCCTTACCCGCTCTTCCTTCTTCCTCCTCACCCCGCTTTTCCTTTCTTCCTTCCTTACTCCGCTCTTCCTTCTTCTTCTTCCTCCTTACCCCACTCTTCCTTCTTCCTCCTTACCCCCCGCTCTTCCTTCTTCCTTCTTCCTCCTTACCCCCACTCTTCCTTCTTCCTCCTTACCCCACTCTTCCTTCTTCCTCCTTACCCCGCTCTTCTTCTTCTTCCTCCTTTCCCTGCTCTGCTTCTTCCTCCTTACCCCACTCTTCCTTCTTTCTCCTTACCCTGCTCTTCCTTTGAATGATTGTATGTCCTCTCCATAGATACTTCTCCTTCACCTGCATCGTGGTATGTCCTCTCTCCACAGATGTCCGAGTCTTGTTTGACGCTGAACATCTTCCGTCCGGCCTACAACCTACCCTGGGACCAGGCGTTTCCGGTGATGGTCTTCATTCACGGCGGAGGTTTCCAGTCCGGAAGTGGTGGGGCGCCGCTGTACACGGGAGACTATATCTGGCCCGCGTTGGCGGAGTGATTGTGGTCACCATCAACTACCGGTTAGGTATGTCAGCTACCGGTTGGGCACGTAAGCTACCGGTTAGGTACGTTAGCTACTACTTAGGTACGTCAGAATAGGAGGCAGTTTTTTTTCCCACGGCAGATGTTCCAGAACAGTCCAACCTAACTCGTTCTGTTGAACCCAGTCCATTTGTTTGCCTTTGTTAATTAACTAATTGATTGATTGATTAATGAATCAATCAATCAATCAATTGATTAATTGATTTAAGTATGTATGTATGCATGCATGTATGTATTTATTTATTTACTTATTCATTCATTTTTTTTTTAATCTCTTTATTATTTACATACTTGTTTATTTGCCATATCTGCGGAGTTTTGTTTATGTTTTTGTTTTACATTTTTGGTTTCTTGTTGTTTTTGTATTTTTGTTTTTTTTTTTTTTTTTTTTTTTTTTTTTTCTTTTTGAAAGGGGTGTGATGGAGAGGTCCATGTGTCGGGGGTGGGTGGTAGGAGAAATTTTGGAAGTTGTTTATTCTTTTGTGACCATTCAGTGGCAGATCGTTACTCTCACACACCATTTATTCCCCATCTCCCCCCCCCCCCCCCCCTCCCCCAAACACTACTGCACGCAGACTAGGTCTCTCTCGGTCCCAGCGTCAGCAAGGATCAGGGAGCTGCCCATATCTGGTCATCGTGGACAAACCCAGCGAAGCAAACGGCAATATATTTTAATGTGTTCTGATCCAGCCTATGCAAGACATTCATGCTACAAAGAGTACTTATATAGCGCCTATCCTCGCTTAGATGCCAGACTTAACTAAGCGCTTCACAATCCACGCTCTCGTTCACACAAACGGACTGCCTACCTGGGTAGAGCCCACTGAAGAGCTGCCTGCTAGGCGCTACATCCTGTGGTTTCCTGTGTTATTCAGTCGAATATCTGTCACTCTGTTTTTCGTTCATTGTTCATCCTCTCATCTCATTCTTTCGGTGCCTGCAAAGTGTGTACGTGTCATCCATACCAACGGCCAAAACTGGCCTTCTCTTCTGAAAGTTGATGATGGGATTCTACGTGTGTGCAAGATGTTATGCGTACGTTCATACACAGAACCACGGTTTGTAGTGTCATTCGAAGGACTTTTTGGGGGAAATGGGGACAGAACGAATGATAAATCCGAGAGAAAACATGGAGTTAGAACGAACGTTAACTCCGAGAAAAAAAAGATGGACTCAGAACAATGTTAACTGAGAGGGGGAAAAAATCCCTCAACCAAGACGGTCCGGTGAAGAATCGAACCCACAACCCCAGGATCGCCAGGATCACGAGTCCGGCGCTCTAGCAACTGAGCAATTCCGGCCCTTTGTAAGTTAAACGGCCAGCACGAGTAAGACTGCCAGCCACCATGTCTGACCGAACGATTTTCCCATACGCTTGCCGATGTAATGTTCACTCCAAAATTCAAAACTGTCGAGTATATATAGATATAAACACACAATTTCATTCAGACACAGACAGCTAAATATAAACAAATATAAACAAAGTTTAATTCAGACACATACAGCCTACGAAAATCAATTATGAGCCCAGGGAACCGGAATAGCTCAGTGGTAGAGTGCCGGACTCGTCATTTTGGTGATCCTGGGGGTTGCGGGTTCGAATCTCCGACGGGCCGTTTCGGTAAAGGGGGATTTTCCCTCGGAGTTAACATTGGTTCTGAAACCATTTCCCATACAGTCCTTCAAATGAGACTATGAAACGAGGTTCCGTGTGTGAACGCACGCATAACATCTTGCACACGCGTAAAATCCCATCACCAACTTCGGAAGAAAAGGCCAGTTTGGCCGTTGGTATGGATGACACGTTACACATAGCATGCACCTTCCCCGAAGTTGAGGTATGACTGCCTTAATGGCGGGATAAAAAAAAAAAAAACGGTCATACACACAAAACTCCACTCCCTTTGTTGGGTAGATGGGATTAATCCTTGCCTGTCTATACACGGGAGTGTCCGCAGGTTTATCAGCCTGTTTACGTAGAAAGAAAGAAATCAATCATGAACCCTACTCTGTTATGTGTGGAAATTCATTTGGGTGTAAACTTTTTCCTGACCTCCATGTGGGTGTAAACGTTCTCCTGACCTCCATGTGTGAAAATCCATTTGTGTGTAAACGTTCCCCTGACCTCCATGTGTGGAAATCCATGTGGGTGTAAACGTTCCCCTGACCTTCATGTGGGTGTAAACGTTCTCCTGACCTCCATGTGTGGAAATCCATGTGAGTGTAAACGTTCTCCTGACCTCCATGTGTGAAATCCATGTGGGTGTATCGTTCCCCTGACCTCCATGTGTTGGAAATCCCATGTGGGTGTAAACGTTCCCCTGATTTCCATGTGCGGAAATCCATGTGGGTGTAAACGTTCCCCTGATTTCCATGTGCGGTAAAATCCATGTGGGTGTGTAAACGTTCCCCTGATTTCCATGTGCGGAAATCCATGTGGGTGTAAACGTTCCCCTGATTTCCATGTGCGGAAATCCATGTGGGTGTGTAAACGTTCCCCTGACTTCCATGTGGGTGCAAAAATTCCCCTAACCTCCATTTTTCTTTGGCAGGGGCGTTCGGATTCCTGCCGGTGTTCAACAGTTACGATGACGTCATCGGGAATTTTGGCTTCCTGGACCAGCAGATGGCTCTGGAGTGGGTGAAACACAACATCGCCAACTTTGACGGGGACCCCAACAAGGTGAAGGTCAAATCACACAAAAAAGGGAAGCAATCTTTGCTGCCATGGAGGAACAGTTACATACCCATAAACTCCAAACTAACGCTGCTTCCAGCTCCAGTTTCACTGGCGCAGATGCAGACACGAGGCACACAGAGCGAACAAGAAGAACTCCTCTTCACGATGCCTATCAGATGGAGACTCCAGGCATACAAAGGGAACAGCTTCTTTGTTTTTGTGTGGCTCGTGGCTGTTTCCGTGCTAGGTGAATGGATGTTGGAAGCAGCAGCAGTCTTGAGTTTGTGGCAACTCATTGTTTTACCATGAAAAAAAAGTTACCCCCTCTCAATTGTTATTTACTGAAGACTTCTGGCCCTATCCTCGTCTTTCAAGTTGAAGACCGTTTGTGTGTGCGCGCGTGCGTGTGTGTGTGTGTATGTGTGTGTGTGTGTGTGTGTGTGTGTGTGTGTGTGTGTGTGTGTGTGTGTGTGTGTGTGTGTGTGTGTGTGTGTGTGTGTGTGTGTGTGTGTGTGTGTTCTCCTCTCTTGCTAGTTTGTTGCTGTCGTTGAACCGACAGCATGATCAAAGAAACGAACTAACGATTTAATCAATGCAATAAGAAAAAAAAATCAATGAAAGGACGATGTCGTCATCGAGTACATTGTGAATGGTTGAATTATCAACAGACTTCCAAACGAATTAACAATATGCAGTTATCTGTAATCCTATTTCAATGCAATAATAAAACTATCGCGACCGGAAGAAGCTGGACATTATTCATCCCAAGCTAGCGTTGCAGAACACGCCAAAACTCCTTTTCAAACAGCTCACGGGACAAGGGATATAGCGACCTTGGATATCATCTGCATCTTATACTTCAACACGTCTGATCCCTGCTTCATGTTGTGTTTCCGGTGTATGACGTCATTGTCACCGGTATGGGCAGCAAAAAAAAAAAAAAAAAAAAAAAAGCGACTGAGCGCTGTTATCATTATTATCATTACCATCATTATCAGTTATTATAATGATTATCATTATTACATTATTGTTATTATTATCATTATCATTATTATTATCATTATCATCATCATCATCATCATCGTCGTCATCATCATCGTCATCATTTTTTATTATCAATATTATTATTATTGTTATTATCATTATCATCATTAAGAGCACTTGTATAGCGGCTCTACTTGGCTATAAAACCAAGCTCTAAGCGATTTACAATTCACGCTCTCATTCACACAAGGGGCTGCCTACCTGGGTAGAGCAGACTGAAGAGCTGCCTGCCGGCGCTTCATTCAGTCGTTTCCTATGTCATTCAGTCAATATCATTAACTCACTGTTCTTCCTTCATTCTTTCGATTTTTCACATGTTATTCATACCCACCCAAACAGCCTTCTCTTGCGAAAGTTGGCGACGGGAAACGGGCCAGTGGAGACTCAAACGCGCTCCCCTAGGATCACCATGTGTGTGCAAGGTTTTGTTCTTGAGTTCACACACGGAACCTAGGTTCATAGGATCGTTCGAAAGACTTGTCAGGAAAAGGAGTCAGAAACCAATATTCATTCCCAGTGAATACACACGCACGCACGCACACATGCGCGCACGCACGCACGCAAACACACACACACACACACACACACACACACACACACACACACACACACACACACACACACACACACACACACACAAGACTTTTCTTCCCTCCAATAGTCAGTAAACTGAACAGTGAATCTTTAACTCTTTCCTGTCGCAGGTGACTCTGGTTGGGGAGGAAGCCGGATGTCAGTCTGTTGGCCTTCACCTCACGTCCTCCAACTCTCAACCCTTGTTTCACTCCGCCATTTTACACAGCTGCCCCTTCACCATGTCCTTCCGCACCAAAGAGGAATCCCACCAAATCGCAAGCGACTTCGCGAAGGCGCTAGGGTGCCACGAAAACGACGTGACCTGTTTTTGCGAGCCAAATCGATGGCGGAGATACTGAGAGCTCAGGGAAAAGTGTCTGACACACCAGCTTTAGCGGCAGCTTCGTTGAGGAGGTTCCAGGTATGGGGACCTATTGTGGACAAAAGCAATGTTCACGATTCTAATCTACTCCAGGAACTGAGCAACGCCAATATGGCCAAAACCAAACCTGTCATGGTGGGATTCGCGTCTGGAGAAGGAATCGCTGACGTGTATCGGAATTTCCCTCTACCAGTCTCCAGCAATTACTTCCATCGACTGATCAACTCGTCTCTGCCTGATCAATGGTCACGAGTCGCCGGCTCGCCTGGAGCACCCTACTACTCCAGAGACCAGACCGACGCCCGGCCTCAGATGGTGCGCTTCCTGAACGATTTCCTCTACGTCTGTCCAGCTCACAGATTTGCTGGAGAGCTAGCCGGAACATCTGTGGGAGCATCCTCCAAAGTGTGGATGTATACCTTTGATCCTAAAGTCACGTGGTCCCCTGGAGGGTCCTCTTGGCCCCGTGGGGGTGAGCGGTACTGCCGGGATGATGTCTGTCAAGGCCTGGACCTCCTCTACCTCTTCAGCCCCCACACCATTCCAGAACCCAGGCGGGTCAGCACCGCAAGGCTGACCAAGGCCATGGCGTTCTACTGGACCAACTTTGCCAAGTTCCACAATCCCAACAGGATCCACAACGCTGCTGTAGGCCTACCCTCCCGTGAAGGCCCGGTAGTCCAAGGAAGCCTTGCCCGCCGCAGCCGTGGAATCGGCTTTGTCTCTCCTCGGCAGCCTGTGTCAGTGGACGTTCATCTGGCCGGGCCCTTCCACCTGCCCCTCTCTTTTCAAGATCTGGTCCACGCGGCAGGTTCTCCCGGCCGCTCCTCGTCCTTCTCTCCGGGGTTTCCCTCCCCTCTGCAACGTCAGCGAGTCCTCGGTATTCCTCCCCCGCGTTTCTACCCCCGCACAGTGCGGGCTCCGCGGTCGGCTCCCTGTTAATGCTGCCACGTCACCCGCCTCCCGTCAGAGCGTGGCCCAGATATGCTACTTGGCCAGCCTACGTCACTCGGGCCCCGTGACGTCATCTAACGTCAAGGCAACCCTTGTGCTGACGCAGCCCAGTCCACACGCTCGGTGGTCGCCCTTTGATAATGGCTGCGGGTTTTGGGAGCATTTTGGGTTTCAGTAAAAAAAAAAAAAAAAAGAAAAGAAAAGAAAAGAAGACTGTTTTCGTCCGTTTTCGGAAGTTCTGCAGCATTATTATTAACAAAATTGATGTTGTTTTCCGTGTTCTTCTTTTCATGTAATTACCGAGAAAAACAAAATATACATATGTCCAGAGATGACGTAAACATTTTATAATTATTGTTTTGATTATTGATATTCTTGTTGTTGTTGTTGCTGCTGCTGCTGCTGCTGCTGCTGCTGCTGTTGTCTTTTACATTTTGTTTTTTTTTATTACTAATACTATTACTTGTTGTTGATGTAGTTGCTGGTATTTGTCGACGTTCTGTGCTTCTTGTTGTTCTTCTTTCTGTTCTTCTTCTTCAAAGGGTAGGCCTGTACTTCGGCCAGACCTTCGCTGTAGACTGAAGTGCAGCGTCATGTCTTGCTGCCACATGTGCGGGTCCAGTACTTATGAACTGTTGGTTCTAGACTGAGGTATGGAATCACTAGCAGTACATCTTGTGGGTGGGGGGTGGGGGAGAGAGGAAAGGACGGCAGGGGAGGGGATGAGGGGAAAAACATGAGCAAAACGCACTGCATGGAGTGGGTGGTGGATATGCAGATTTGTTTTTTAAAAAAAAGCGGGGGTGGGGGGGGGGGGGGACGGAAGTTTCCACCCTAGTCAGTAAGGTGCTCTAGAGGGCCTCCTGGCGGAAGGCAAAGTATCTATCCACCATCAACTATCCACTATCACCTACCACCTATCCCGGAGTCTTAAGGACCGTTAGGGCGCCACAGAAGACTTCGCAACCAACTTCCTCCACTCCTTCCGGTTCTCAGACGCTCATAGGCAGTTGCTGAGTGTGAGGCCAGTGCATGCACTGATGTTGTCGTCCCCCCATCTCTTTCTTTGTCTTCCTCTCCTTCCGCCTGCACTGTTCCTATTCACTACGCACTGGTATATCATAATTTATTAATGGAGGGGGGCGAGGGTCGGGGGGGGAGCGGAGGGGCGTTCTGGAACATCGGAACACGCTCCTAGATCCGGCCCTGCACCACTTCACTCAGGCCAGGATCATGAATAAAAGTTAACGTTTTTTGTTGTTGTTTTTTTTTGTTCAAAAATTC
>JADBJO010006317.1:73522-81022 GCA_016801955.1 Conus betulinus | reverse complement strand
TGGCTATTCTAGTAAACATCGGCCATCATATGTGACCTATAATGAACATGCTTACAAATATTCAGAAAAATCGGCCTGGTACTTTCTGAGATTTTACATATATAAGAAAACCATTATGGGCCTTTAGTAACGGTTATAACGGTTAACTAAAACATAGGGCATCATCCGTGACCTATAATGAACATACCTACAAATTTTCAGAAAGATCGGCCAAGTACTTTCTGAGATATTCTATAAAAAAAAAAATAAATAAAAGAAAACCGTTGTGGGTCGTTATAGCCGTTAGTAACGGCTATAACGGTAAACTAAAACGTCGGGCATTATCTGTCGCCCATAATGAACATACCTACAAATTTTCAGAAAGATCGGCCAAGTACTTTCTGAGATATTCCATAAAGAAGAAAAAAAGTTCTGGGCAGTTATAGCCGTTAGTAAACTAAAACATCGGACATCACTCGTAACCCATAGTGAACAAACCTGCCAATTTTCACAAAGATCGGCCAAGTACTTTCTGAGATATTCCATAAAGAAGAAAAACTGTTACAGGCCGTTACAGCCGTTATAAACGGCTTTAACGGGGGTAAACTAAAACATCGGGCATCATCCGTGACCCATAACGAACATGCCTGCTAATTTTCACAAAGATCGGGCCAAGTACTTTCTGAGATATTCCATGAAGAAGAAAAAACCGTTACAGGCCGTTACAGCCATTAGTAACGACTATATAACGGTAAACTAAACATCGGGCATTATTTGTGACCCATAATGAACATACCTGCTAATTTTCACAAAGATCGGCCAAGTAATTTCTGAGATATTCCATGAAGAAGAAAAACCGTTACAGGCCGTTACAGCCGTTAGTAACGCTATAACGGTAAACTAAACCATCAGGCATTATTCGTGACCCATAATGAACATACCTACAAATTTTCAGAAAGATCGGCCAAGTACTTTCTGAGATATTCCATAAGAAGAGAAAAACCGTTACAGGCCGTTACAGCCGTTAGTAATGGCTATAACGGGGGTAAACTAAAACATAGGGCATCATCCGTGACCCATAATGAACGTACCTCCTAATTTTCACACAGATCGGCCAAGTAATTTCTGAGATATTCCATGAAGAAGAAAAACCGTTACGGGCCGTTACAGCCATTAGTAACGGCTATAACGGTAAACTAAAACATCGGGCATCATCCGTGACCCATAATGAAACATACCAACAAATTTTCAGAAAGATCAGCCCAGTAGTTTTGTCTGGAGTGAGGTGGAAATCATTTTGACCATGGACGGACCGACGGACACACACACACACACACACACACACACACACACACCACACACACACACACACACACACACACACACAGCATTTCCTGGTTCCCATTCTAAAATACTCCCTGTTCTATAAGAACTGGGTGTACAAAAACCCGAATGCACTGGCCTCTGCACATCCTATCTTTGATGGAGACCGCAACGTTTAATGTTTTCATCTGTAGTGACATCGGCTGCTCCTCTGATGTACATTGTTATGCACATTTTTAAGTGGAAGCAAGCGCGCGTACACATCAAACACACGCGCGCGCGCTTGCACACACACACACACACACACACACACACACACACACACACACAACACACACACCACACACACACACACACACACACACACACACGCAAGTACGCACGCGCGCGCGCACGCACGCATGCAAGCACGCACGTACATACACACACGCGCGCGCGCGCGCCCGCTCTCTCTCTCTCTCTCTCTCTCTCTCTCTCTCTCTCTCTCTCTCTCACACACACACACACACACACACACACACACACACACACAACACACACACACACACACACGTTTTCTCTCTCTCTCTCTCTCTCTCTCTCTCTCTCTCTCTCTCTCTCTCTCTCTCTCTCTCTCTCTCACACACACACACACACACACACACACACACACACACACACACACACACACACACACAGACACACACACACATTCTCTCTCTCTCTCTCTTTCTCTCTCTCTCTCTCTCTCTCTCTCTCTCTCTCTCTCTCTCTTACCATCAATCTTACTATACATAGAGAGAGAGAGACGCACGCACGTACGCACAAAGAGAAAAACACACACATGACAGAACCACCGCGATGACACTGACAAACCCAATGACGTAATTTCCCTTTTTTCATCATCCCTTCACCCCCACCCCCACCCCCACCCCCACCCCACACACACATTAACCCCTCTCCCTTCCTGTCCTCCCTCCTCATCCACTCCCCTACTTCCTTTCCTCAGCAGAGAGAGAGAGAGAGAGAGAGGGCGGTGAAGGAGCCGGTATATACCCCTATTCAGATTTGCACCATCAGGAATAAAGAGACAGACAGACAGACAGACAGACAGACAGAAGATAAAATAAGATCAGATAAAATTCTTTATTTACGAAGATAATAGATAAGCACTGACGCGCTTTTTTTTTTTTTAACATCCAGTCCTCGCCCTGAGTAGGGACTACAACATGCAGTGAAATGAAATAATGTAAGAAAGCAAACAAGCAAACAAACAAAGGCGGTCATGCAATTATAATGGAACATCAAATGAAAATAGAAGAGAAATGAAGAAAAAATAATTAAATAAACAAACAAAAAAAGAATACGAATAAACATAATAAAAATGAAGGGGAAGAAGAGAGAGGTGGGATGGAGATGGGATGGGGATGGGGGTGAGGGAGCAGCATATGTGAATGTACTATAATGTACAACAATTGTCCTTATTAGATTTGTACCATAAGAGAGAGAGAGAGAGAGAGAGAGAGAGGGAGAGAGAGAGAGAGAGAGAGAGAGAGAGAGAGAGAGAGAGAGTGAGGGGGGAGAGAGAGAGAAGTGAAGCGGTGAAGAGGTCGGCATGTATCCCTATTCAGACTGGTACCATCAGGAAGAAATAAACAAATACAATGTACATGTGTACCCGTTATTCATGTTCACATACCGTGATTAACTGAAAATAATATGTGAATTTGAGATAGACAAAGTTTAAGCAATCTAGTCTTTTGATTTCATTTCTTTTCGTCTAAAAACGCACGTCCCACTCCATGCCGGCCAATGGATTCAAGACCAACGTGACCGAGCCAGACATTAGATAACTGAAACATTGTCTGACTCAGCTAGACCACTTAAAACATTGTCTGACTCAAGTAGATCACTTAAACATTGTCTGACCTCAAGTAGATCACTTAAACATTGTCTGTCTCAAGTAGATCACTTAAACATGGTCTGTCTCAAGTAGATTACTTAAACAATGTCTGTCTCAAGTAGATCACTTAAAACAATGTCTGTCTCCAGTAGATCACTTAAACAATGTCTGTCTCAAATAGATCACTTAAACAGTGTCTGTCTCAAGCAGATCACTTAAACATTGTCTGTCTCAAGTAGATCACTTAAACATTGTCTGTCTCAAGTAGATCACTTAAACATTGTCTGTCTCAAGTAGATCATTTAAACAATCTCTGTCTCAAGTAGATCCTTTAAACAGTGTCTGTCTCAAATAGATCACTTAAACATTGTCTGTCTCAAGTAGATCCCTTAAACAATGTCTGTCTCAAGTAGATCACTTAAACATTGTCTCAAATAGATCACTTAAACATTGTCTGTCTCGAGTAGATCACTTAAACAATGCCTGTCTCAAGTAGATAACTCAAACATTGTCCGTCTCAAGTAGATCACTTAAACAATGTCTGTCTCAGTAGATCCCCTAAAACAATGTGTCTCAAGGAGATCACTTAAACAATGTCTCAAGCAGATCCCTTAAATAATGTCTGTCTCAAGTAGATCACTAAAACATTGTCTGACTCAAGTAGATCACTTAAAACATTGTCTGACTCAAGTAGATCACTTCAACAATGTCTGTTTCTAGTTCGCGTATAACGTCAAGTTGGGCGCAGTAGGGAAGGTGAGTTACGCATAAATACAATCATACGTTTAGAATCTTCTCAACTTCGTAATCAAACATTTATTGAACACTGAGGTGGGGGGGGTGGGGTGGGGGGAGACAGACACATGGGGATGGGTTGGGGAGCGCACTAGGTGTAGAGGTATGGAATTAAACCTAGCTTCGTTTCAAATTGATGATAGGCTGGGAGAGAGAGAGAGAGAGAGAGAGAGAGAGAGAGAGAGAGAGAGAGAGAGAGAGAGAGAGAGAGAGAGAGAGAGAGAGAGAGAGAGACAGAGAGAGAGAGAGAGACAGAGACAGAGAGAGAGACGGAGAGAGAGAGAGAGAGAGAGAGAGAGAGAGAGAGAGAGAGAGAGACTCAAAACTCAAGTTGTTTATTCATAAAAGCCATAGCCCCTTAGAATGGAGATATACATTGAGACAGACAGACAGACAGACAGACTGTAGACAGACAGAGACAGAGATACAGACAGACAGACAGGAAGCTATTTTTTTTTTTTTTTTTTTTTTGGAGCTGACAGCCTTCTTGCATCAAGCCCTCATTTTTGAAAAAAAAAAAATCTATCAAAAACATCAACAGCATCACAAGCAAATAATAATCACAGAAACTGGAAGAAAAAGAATTACTCATAAAGTGTACACGGAAGAACAGAGAGGAAAGCTCAGAACAACTACCACGGACTTTGAACCGAGGACTCTTTTAAAGAGTCTACCCAAATGGGGGGTAAACTGTTCAACCATTTATCACGTTACTCGGCTTCCTGAGAGCTGGTTTCTTTATCGTTTGTTTGTTGTTTGTTTGTTTGTTTGTTTGTTGTAATGTGTTTTTCCCCGAAGTTGGAGTATGGCTGCCTTAATGGTGGGATAAAAAAAAACGGTCATACACACAAAACTCCACTCTCTTTGTTGGGTGAATGGGATTAATCCTTGCCTGTCTGTACAGGGAGTGTCCGCAGGAGTATCAGCCTACGTACGCAGAAGAAGAAGAAGAAGAAAAGAAGAAGAAGTGTTTGTGTGTTTGCTTTTTACTTGTTCTTTACGTGTTTGTAGGTTGGTTGTTATTTGCTTGTTGTATGCTAACTGCAGCGTCTTAGCTGGTTGCGTCTGGGTTGGTTCGTTATTTTTGTTGTTGTTGTTGTTGTTGTTGTCTGTGGCTTGTTTGTTTGTTGTGTGCTCTGTTGTTTGTTTCTTTGTTCGTTGTTTGTTTGCTGTTTATGTTTCTCTATCGAACGCTCAGCGGATGAGGATGGTGGGAGGAGGGGGGAGGATGGATTGGGTGGGGTGGGGTGAGGGGGGTGGGGGGGTTGTCATTCAGTATATTACACACACTGGCCAGCTGATGCCAGATTATTGAGTACATATCATAAAGGGAGAGGGTTGTGTGTATGACCGCTGATTTTTTTTCTTTTTTTTTTTTTGCTTTTTTTTTTTTTTTTTTTTTTTTTTTAGTCATTCAACTTTGCAAGCAGGCAGCCACACTTCGTTTCAGAGGACTGAATTTCGTTGGTTTTTGTTGTTTGTTTGTTTGGGTTTTTTTTGTTTGTTTGTTTGGTTTTTTTTTACAGGAGAAAGAAAAATGTAATGCTAAGAATTGACCATATATGAAACCAGTCCTCTAAACAGCAGAGCACGACACTAACAGTTTTGTAACATAATCCTTAGGGTCTGTTTGTGTGACGCGTGTCATGGCAAAAAAAGCTTCAAGTCATGATGGACGTCTCCTCGTATATACCCAAATTGTGACTTCCCCAGACAGAGGTCGTCGTCACGTGTCAAGGCTGCTGGACCTCTGTGGATTTATCATGAGAGCAAACAGCACACACCGTTCTACCGCTTTCGTCCTCGTTTCCCCCCCCCCCCCCCCCCCACCAGCCCCCTCCCTTTTCAAACGCCCTCCTTCCCCCACCCCCACCCCTCGTTATATCCTCCTCCTCCTCCCTCCCCTAACCTGTCGTGTAGTTTCAGACCACGGTGAAATTCCAGAAGACGGTCGTCATCATCTCTTATCATTGATGACCATACGAAAAAATAAATCCCAGAATCTGTGCGACCCTTTTTCATGTGGTTATACTGACGACCATTGTTTCCGGTTTTGAGAGAGAGACGGGGCGGGGGGGGGGGGGGGGGGGGGGGGGGGGGGGAAGGGGGGAGAGAGGAGAGAGAAGGAGAGGGAGAGGGAGAGAAAGAGACAGACAAAGACAGAGACAAAGACAGCGACAAAGACAAATACAAAGACAGAGACAGACAGAGAGAGACAGACAGACAGAGAAAAACAACAAAGACAGAGAAAGAGACAAAGACAGAGACAAAGACAGACAGAAAAGACAGACAGAAAGACAGATTTTGATTCAGATGCTTTATTCATCTATAGACCATTGCCCTTCGTGAAGGGAAGTAATTGAACAATCATTTCACACAACGTTTTTTTCATACCAAATATAGCTTAAAGATAGTATTTTACCAGAGAGCAGCTTGCCGCGTCAGAAAAACGCTTGGTGCAAGAAAATTGACAGAGAGAGAGAGAGAGAGAGAGAGAGAGAGAGAGAGAGAGAGAGAGAGAGAGAGAGAGAGAGAGAGAGAGAAACGAGGGCTCCTCCTATCATCAAGAGGACGTTACTCTTTTGGACGTAAATAGTAACAGAACACAGTTTGGACAGATTTCCTGCTTAACCTCTCGCTTTTCAAGACAAACGTCTAACTTGTTCACATCGAATGTGAAGTGGACTTCACACGGACAGAATCTTAAGTAGGCTTTAAATTGCTTAGATTTTGTCTTTGGTTTTTCCTCTTTATCTTTTTTTTTTCCCTTTTTTTTTTTTTTTTTTTTTTTTTTTTTTCTTTTTTTTCAATTTTTTTTTTTTTTTTTTTTGGATAACATTTTTGTATGTGTCTAGCTGGGAGATTCGTCCGATTCTGTTAACTTCCCTCTAATGGAAGAAAGAAAATTTCGGCGTTGATATGTTGTTCGCCTTCGCATTCGGATCTGTGACGATTTCTGGTCAAAGACTTCCAACCGGTGTTTTCTTCTCACAACCTGACTCCCCAATAAAACAGTTGCTGTGGACAGCAGGAAACTAGCTGGGTGACGCCTTGTGCGCACGCGCGCGCGCGCGTGCGCGTATGTGTGTGTGTGTGTGTGTGTGTGTGTGTGTGTGTGTAAGAACTAGTGCCAATGAATACCACGTTAAGAGATTAGGGGGGGGGGGGGGGGGACCCCGTGCAGCTCAGTAGTGATGTATCAAGTTCGGCAACACGTTGCGAATTCGAATACAGTTGGTGTTAAAATAACAACAACAACAATTTGAACAACAACAACAAATAACAATAATAACAACAACCTTGGCCGTTTTTATTGTCTCTCTTGACGAGTTGTCATTCTAGTGGTATCAGTGAAGTATTAGATAGTTCCAGTGCAGTATAGATAGTCCCCCCCTTTACCCACTCCTCCTCTCCCGTCCCACACACCCATTTCTGGGATGCTTATTCCCCCGTCTGCCAAATCACCCGAGGTAGAAGGAAGATCTGGAGTACAAATGGAACTGTCGAATACTGCAAAACTG
>JADBJO010006317.1:66022-68522 GCA_016801955.1 Conus betulinus | reverse complement strand
CTGTTCGTAAACCACATCCCTAGAATTTTGAAATTTGAGGGGTTCCATTTCATTTTATAATGTGGCAAATATGTGTTCGTGGAATTTTTCTCTGTACCTGGCCAAACATTAAACTCTTTTTTTTTTTTCATAGTTCAATTTGAATCTAGAGATGTGCTCAAATTCATAAAAGTTTGCAAATAACTTTTCGTATGATTTCTTATCGCCTTCTAACGTAAAGGTGGTGTCGTCTGCAATTGATTTATCTTAAATTCTGTGTTCTCTATCTTTATGCCTTTGATATCGTGATCTGCCTCATTTTGATCGCTAATACTTCAGCACACAAAACAAATAGATATGGAGATATAGGATCCCCTTGACGGCAACCTCTTCCAATTGAAAAACCTGAAGACACTTTCCCATTCACTATTACGTAAGACTTTATCTTATCGTAAAAAGATTATATCCATTTCCTAATCCGAATGCACCCAGAATTTTATTCATATATGACCAGTTAACTGAATCGAAAGCTTTCTCGAAATCGACACAAATTAATAACCCTCTTAAGCGATTCTCTTCTAAATAATGAATTAAACCGTATGCTGTTCGTAAACTATCTCATATATATCTATCTAGAACGAATCCCGTCTGATCCTCGTTTATGAGTTTTGGTAAAACAATTTTTATTCTGTTTGCAATACATTTAAAGAAATTTACTGTCATACCGTCTATTCCAGGACTCTTATCATTTTCCATATTTTTTAGTACTTTGGTAGCTTCTTCTAAAGTAAATTATCCCTCCATTGTTTGGATTCTAAATGATTTAGTTTTGGCAGGTTTTCTATATATTTTCCAATCTCAATATTACTTACTTCCTTTTCCGCGTATAAATTTTCATAATAGTTCTTTGTCTCTGTTAACATGTCATCCGTTTCTGTCAGGGTAGTTCCTTAGTCTGTGACAAGTTTAAGGATTCTTTTACTCACGAAATCCCTTTCTCCAGTGCACAGAAATATTTGCTTTTTTCCCCCGTAGAATGCCCATTTGGCTCTAGATCGAATTATTATTCCGTCAATTTTTGTTTTCCTTAGCTTACTCAGCTCCTCCTTTTTGTTTTTCAAGATCTCCAAGTCTACTTCCAGTAAGCCATTTTTGCTTTCTAAGTCTTGTATTGTTTTTTCAATTTGTTTTTTTTTTCTTTCATTTCTTTTTTCTATTTTTACGAATACTGAATGTTGTTTGTTTCTGCTCTTATTCCATAATTGGTGTTTCTAGAAATAATTGGTCAGAAATTGTAAACTGAATTTGATCATTCGGGATTTTACTGACAGAGTTTTAATTGTAAGACAGTAACGCATATTGTCCTTTAATTCTTTCAATCGTTTCATTAACCAGATTTACATATTGCTTGTCTCTTAAAAGAGAGGAATTACATTTCCAGAACCCTTTATGCGTCTCTCTCTTCCTTTTTAAACACAATATTTGTGTATATCAAAGAGTGATCTGTTCTATATCCGAACAAAATATCAGCATCTTCTATGTAAGTGATTAACGTGTCGGACAGTAAAAAGAAATCTAGCCTGCTTTGTTGGTATGGTTTCGGTCTTCTCCAAGTATACCGTCTCGTGTCTTGGTTCAGTTCTCTCCATATATCAACTAGCTTTAATCTGGACATGGTTTCGGTAAATTCTTCCTGTGCACTAGCGTTATTAACATGTATATAACTGTGATAATCCTAACTAGGATTAAGGACCAGGCCCATGCCATTATCATGTTGGGGACATTCGAATCTTCTATTTTTGATTTTATATTTTCAAAGAAAGACGGTTCGTCATTATTTGGCCCATAGATATTTGCTAATACTAAATCTTTTCCCATTCTATTAATAGTACTGTTATGTAATTATCGTGAGCATCTTTAATAGTTTTCTTTATTTTGAATTCAAAGTTGTTATTAAAGAGTATTGCAACCCCTCTTGATCGAGAGTTATTGGAGGCAAAATACACATTCTTAACCTCATTCACTTCTTATCTAGCGTTCTAGTTTACTAGTGAAATGAGAAAACCTTTACAACATTTTCTTGTAGTACATTATTGGACAATTTTTCTCCTTTCTGTGTAAGAAGTCATTACTGCCATGAGTGTGGTGATCACGAGTTTGATCATATTTTTTTTTTATTAAGTTTACGTCTACAATGTTTAAGGGCGAGGCCGATGGGCGATACTGCTGTGCACGGAAATGGATGATATGGATGGGGGACAGGAACTGCCTATGCTGATTGAAGTTGGTGTTTGAGTTTGCTTGTTTTGTTTTTTTCTTGAAAGGTCGTTACTGGTAATCTGTGCTTCTTTAAACTTCTGCTTTGTATTGTTTTAATTTTGAAGGGAAGTAAGAAGTTTTGACGGGCTATGTGCACAAGTTATGCAGAGTGGCGTTAAGAGGTGTGGATGATGAGTGTTGTTTAGACGTGATTCGTTCTTGGGAAGGACCTCCCCCGTCCCCTCCCCCATCCCAGTCCCCT
>JADBJO010006317.1:25000-45927 GCA_016801955.1 Conus betulinus | reverse complement strand
ATAAACGAACTTCTCTTGAGTGTAGGGAAAACACTTCATATCATTCATCGCATGTGGAAGAGATCAGTAAGATACAATGTCATCATGTTTTTTGTTGTTGTTGTTTGTTTGGGTTTTTTGTTGTTGTTGTTGTTGTTTTGTTGTTGTTGTTGTTGTTTTTTGTTGTTGTTGTTTTTTGGGTTAACCTTACTGCATTACTCCTGTGCGTGAGGACATACGGAAATGTTACAAATTTATTTGTTTTTTGTAACCTTTGATTTGATACACACTGGGAATGAACGTGTACTATTTGTTTGCAGGAAAGGAAGAGGGAAATGTTATAGTTCTGTTGCCCCTTCCCCCCTTGTCAAAAGACCTCTTTGGTATAATAAAAATATCACAAAGTGTCATCTCTCTCTCTCTCTCTCTCTCTCTCTCTCTCTCTCTCTCTCTCTCTCTCTCTCTCTCTCTCTCAACCCCTTCCTTTCCCCTCCACCTCTTTCTCCAGACAGAATCTCTCTCAAGTCTTTTCAGATCTATCCTTTGATCTCTCTGTAATCCATTGCCTGTCTCTCCTTCTCCTTTTCTATCTCCAGCAGGAAAGGAAGACTGTGCACAAAAAACAAGTTCATACTTATCTTCATTGGCCACACAGACTCCGGGCCATTGTGTAAGGTCAAGGATGTACATGAATTCACAGGCAAATAAATGTATGTTGTAGTAATAGTACAATTACAGCGGCATTTGTGAATGTTGCAGTTGTCACGGGGTGCACAGATGGCATTGGAAAGGCCTACACAGAGAAGGTATTTTAGAATACTACAATAAGAATATGGTCATGCTGAAATATTAGAGAGAAGGCTGATTTTGTACTGGTGTACTTTTAATATTTTTTTATTTCACATATTTTGCCTGGCCATTTCTGCTGAAAATATTGCTTCAGTTCCTCTTGCTGATGCCACTTCTGATAATGATGATGAAATGGTTGCTGTTGCTATTACTACTACTTTTAGTGTTATAATTGTTATTACTGCTGCCCCTTGATTTCCTGTTGCTTATAGTATTTCTACAAGAAGAGAAAGAACAAAAGAAACAGAATACTGTAGCTTTGTACGCATTGAATTTTCCTGCTTATGGAAATGAATATTCAATGAAAATCTACTATGCGTCACCATTTGTGTGTGTCTCTGTGTGTTTGTGTCTGCGTCTGTGTCTGTGTGCCTGTGTCTGTGAGTATGTTTTAGTACGTGTGGTACAGGAATAAGATAAAGACAGGGGGACAGAAGGCAAGTGAGATTACATCGCCCCCGAGACCGTCCCTCCTCCATCCATTTTTTGTGACCCCTCCCTTTCACACCCTCCTTCCCCAGTCTGTGGCAATGTTTGGATAACTTTGTAACGACTGCTGGCACCATGACCATCGCATGGCAAGCATGACAATGGCTGTTTATGGAGAGGTCACACTGACTACATTATCAGCATGAGTAATGACATTGATCAAGGTGGCTTAAAAACAGGACAGCGATTAAAATTATTTGTATTTATGCAGGTGAAACAAAATGACATTCTGATGTGTGGATAGAGACAATACAGCGATGGAAATTATCTATATTGATGCAAGTTCAACAAAATGACATTCTGATGTGTGTTCTTTGTCAGCTGGCCAGCATGGGCGTGAACGTGGTGATGGTGAGCCGGAGCCTGGACAAACTGCAACAGCAAGCTGAGCAAATCAGTGAGGACCTTTCTCATGGTGTTGTAGTAGTTACACAGTTAAACGTTGACTCCAGATCTTCCAGATGATGTGAGCAAG
The DNA here is from genome assembly GCA_016801955.1 of Conus betulinus. NCBI lineage: Eukaryota > Metazoa > Mollusca > Gastropoda > Neogastropoda > Conidae > Conus > Conus betulinus. Next base: position 44,135 of record JADBJO010006317.1, on the reverse strand, counting down.
AATGAATTATTTACTTTGAATTAGGTCATGGGAGCAGAATTCAAAGAGTGGAAATAAATCTGGTCTATCCTTCCGATCACAAACGTCTCCAGCAGGTTATATCACAGCAAAGTGAACCATAAATGGAACAAAGTAAAAATTTAAAAACAAACAGAATGGGAAGGGGGAAAACAATGCTGTTCAGATTTGGTGTGTGGAAAATGGACCCTCTGATCGTGTCCTTTGTTATGATCATTTGTTAACTTCCTTGTAGTTGGTAGTGGAATGTGTATTGGCGAGAATGAAACTTGGGTTCCCTTGGGTCGATAGGTAAAATTTTTTTAAAAGGTTAGGAAGAAAGAAGAGGAAAAAAATGTAGGAGGAAGAAAAGTGGGGATGGGTGGCTGGAAGAAGAAAATGTGTGGGAATATTTGAGGTGCGTGTGTGTGTGTGTGTGTGTGTGTGTGTGTGTACGCGCGCGTGCGCGTGTGTGTGTGTGTGTGTGTGTGTGTGTGTGTGTGTGTGTGCATGTGTGTGCATGTGTGTGTGTGTTGTGTGTGTGTGTGTGTGTGTGTGTGTGTGTGTGTGTGCTTTCCTACACTATAAAGTAGATTTACCAACTGGTCAAAAATCGGGATAGTGGATTCTCTTTTCATAAACCCACTCTCTTTGTAAGGTAACTTTGCTTTGGCATAGATCCAGGCATAAATTTATGTTTGGAAATATTTTAAATCATGTAGATCTTCTAGATAGTTGATTTATAAAGTAAAAATCAACAATCCAGAAGACAATTTCCGAAATTGAATGTTTGAAACATCAAGTGTAATAAGTCGTCATAGAATGTTCTAGTTTTGCTCAAATGAAAGAATTTAGTGTCAAAGTGGTGGTTATAAGCCTTGCATTCTTTTGGTTAAATAATGATTATAACATTCTTTAAAATACTTTTGAAAATTTGGCAAATCCAGTTTGGGCTTGTGAACATATGTATGTACGTGTGTGTGTGTAGTGTGTGTGTGTGTGTGTGTGTGTGTGTGTGTGTGTGTGTGTGTGTGTGTGTGTGTGTGTGTGTGTGTGTGTGTGTGTGTGTGTGTGTGTGTGTGTGTGAATTGGTTAGGCCAAGATCTTCACTCCTGTCATCATTGTTATACTTTTGTTATCGTTGCCCTTGAAATGCTCATGTCTCTTTTAGTCACATGAAGTAACTCCACCTTCTTCACATAGTATCAGGGGCAGACTAAAATGGTCTTAAAAACTCCCCCACCCTCCCTATCTCCAGTCCTGGCTACACAGCACAGTCAAATATGACATGAAAAAAAAAAAAAAACTCTGAGGCTGTGCGCCCAGATTTTATTGACACAAACATGAGGCTTTGTAAGTGATACGCTATGTATTCTGGACAGAAGACACACCTCTGAACACAGCCAAAATGACGTTGCAGCAGTGCAGTGTCTCTTCTGGTAGGTTGCCACATGGCAACCTAATGTTGATAGCTTTCTTTGCACACTGGATGCTGGGACTATGACAGAACAAGGTTGAGTATGTTTTTTTTTTTCTGGGCATAGTTTGTAGCATACCAGCTTTTTTTTTCATACATGTAATCTAATCTGGAGACTAGACAGTGAAAATTATATACTGTCCAAATTGGACCCTTGCTTTTTTTTTTTTTTTTTCAGTGTCTGTTTGCCCATGTGGTCTTTCTTTCTCTCTCTCTCTCTCTCTCTCTCTCTCTCTCTCTCTCTCTCTCTCGATCTCTCTAGATAGAGAGAGAGAGAGAGAGAGAGAGAGAAGACAGACAGATATATATATTAACATTTGAATGTTTCACACCAATTTGTTACTTTCATTTTCAGATCTTTGAGCGATGAATTAAATGGAGTGGAGTGCAGTCTCACCATAATCAGGTCTTATCTCCTGTAAGGACGTCACCAGTTGAGCTGCCATATCATTAACTGTGTATTGTTTCAGTGGTCTGTGGTGTTTTCAAGATTTAACCATTTTCAAGGATTTGAACCCACCCTTCTTTTTGGAGGGGGGGGGGGTGTGGTGGTGGTGGTGGTAGTTATGCAATTGTTTTTTTCTTCTCCCGAATGTGTTTGAAAGTTGTGAAAGGTTTTGCGTGGTTGGCTGGGCTTTACAGTCAAGGCTGTTGACCATTTGCATTATTCAACAGCTGTTTACAACTTGCATTGTTCTCCAGTTTTGACCATTTGCATTGTTCTCCAGTTGTTGACCATTTGCATTGTTCTCCAGTTGTTGACCGTTTGCATTGTTTTCCAGTTGTTGACCATTTGCATTGTTCTCCAGCTGTTGACCATTTGCATTGTTCTCCAGCTGTTGCCTTTAAGTGGAGATGGTAAGTGGAGCTGGTTGTGGACTGTGAAGGTGGAAGGTGGGGAGTGCTGACCAAAATCATTGTGGCCGACTTCACCCAGGCGGATGTCTACAGCAGGATCGCCATTCAGCTGGATGGACTGGACATTGGAATTCTGGGTAATGCGTAATGTCTTGGAATTCTGGGTAATGTGTTATGTATTGGAATTCTGGATAATGTGTCATGTATTGGAATTCTGGGTAATGTGTAATGTATTGGAATTCTGGGTAATGTGTAATGTATTGGAATTCTGGGTAATATGTAATGTATTAGGATTCTGAGTAATGTGTAATGCATTGGGATTTCTGGGTAATGTGTAATGTATTAGAATTCTGGGTAATGTGTAAGGTACTGGAATTCTGGGTAATGTGTCATGTATTGAAATTCTGGGTAATGTGTAATGTATTGACGTGTCATGCAATGGGTTGTCATCTGTTGTTATTTATAAAGCAGTGTGATTATGCTAATGTAATGTAAAGCGTTACAATGTAATGTTGTACAGGTTAACGTGGTGTATTGCATTGCTATGGTAACACTATGTAAATTGAAATAATGACAATATAATGTGCAGTGTGCTGCTGCTGTGTGTAATGGTAGTGCAATGGTATTGTAATGCAGTGCAATGTAACTGTATGTAAAGTAATGGTAATGTAAAGGAGAACGGTAGGTCATGTGATGTAGTATATAGTACTGATGTAACGCGGCTGAATGTTACACAGTGTAGGACAATGTAATGTATGAAACTGCAACAGTCGCGCAGTGTAATGAGGTGCAGTATAAACTATGCACTGTATATGACGTAGTGCAGTGTAGTGTATTATAACGTCGTCCATATACTTCTGTCAGGTTGTTTGTTGTCCGTCGAGACGATGAAGATCACACACGCCTATTCTACTTCTGCATTTGTTTAATGATTTATTAATATCTTATATCATTTAGATCCATGGTAAATGTTGTGTTGATTATGATAAAGCCTCTGACTAATGATCTCTGGTGGTAAAGCTTTAAAAATTTTTTTTCAAAATAGATCTAGTCGCAAAGTGAGATGACTGCGGGCAGAAATCTAAACAAATCTTAAATAAACGTCAGCGAACCGCCCAGAGAAACGTGGACAAACGAGTCACAAGACAAAACACACACGCGTTTCCGACCTCTTAGGTCTTCTTCAGGTGAAACAAAAACGAATAAAAAATACGAAAATGCACTTAGCTTTGATCGCTTCAGATCGCTTCAGAGTTGAGCGCAAGGAAGAAGAGCTGAAGAGCTGGGAATTTGTTTTTGGTGGGTGTGGGTGTGTGATTGAGCACACACATATCTGCACGTGTATGTGTGTGTGTGTGTGTGTGTGTGTGTGTGAAAGCAAGAAAAGAGTGTGAGAAACATAGACAAGAAATAAAAGATAAATGAAACATGTCTTTTTGTTTCTATCCACAGTGAACAATGTTGGCATGGGGATGGATCCTGAGTTTTTCCTGGACGTTCCAGAGAAAATGGAGGTCAGTGTACGTCTCTGACAGTAGAGAAAAAAAAATGGAAGTCAGTATACTTCTCTGAAAATATAGAGAAAGGGAGACATGGATGAAAAACTGGACTTTGTGCAAATGGCTGGTCTGGTGGGACGTATCATGATGACCTGATATTGACAGCCAGTGGGGAGTGCCACAGATCAAGTCTGGGACTGGCTTGGAGAGGTTCTGTCGAGGTCACCAGTATCGGTAAATTCATGGGGACTGCTGTTGGATGGGACATGGCGGTGCCCACCAGAGAAAGAGCTCACTCAAGCTGGCTCCACTACGAAGCACTTATTGTCATCAGCTTGGGGGCTTAGTAGCTGGTGTCCTGTGTATGACTGGATCAGAGCACCATTGAAGAGACTCAGCAGCAGTGCAGTGTCTCCTCTGGTGGGTCGCCTCATGGTGACTTGACGCTGACTGCTCCCTGTGGATTGCTGTCGCTGGAGCTGTGGTTGGACATGCCAGGCTGTGGCTGTGGAGGGAAAACCAGAAGGAGTGGTGTGGATGCAGCGGCCTGGAGGTTAAGACAGTGAGAAAAAAAAAAAGAAAGAAAAAAAGGAAAAGGTCTGGAATTGACTGAGTTCAGAAGAACTGGACTGATGTGTGTCAGGTTCATAGCGCTTCTTCGTCACTCCTCAGCTACAACTGTGAGGTTCATGACCGTTGGGATTTTAGCAGAGATGTGATATATATATATATATATATATATATATTGTGATGGTGTGGTGGATGGTAAGGGGTGTGCAGGTGAAGACAGGCAGATGGTAATGCGTAGAAGCCAAGGGACAGCAGCCAGTCAAGAAGACACGGATGACGAGGTGTAGTTTCTCCTTTTATTTTCTTCTTCCACACCAGTCGCTCACATCAGGGAACACTGCTCCATTCTCACACAACGCTCTACTTTAATAGAAATGTACCGGGCCACAAAGCCAGCAACATGGTGCCAGAGACGAAACGGCCCTCGCGAGGCCAGAACCAACAGAAATTTGTGTTTTCTATCGCAGCTTCAGTGTTGTCTGGCTCGCTGTCCGTTCAAACTATTAACACATATTTACTATCGATGACAACCTCAGAAACCAAGGAATAAAATGCAGTAAGTCATATTTGACAATTCTGCAGCTGCGTAAAGTTATTGGCGATTAAAGTCCGAGAATGAACCCACTTTTAACGAGTTTACATCATATTTTCTTCTATTTCGATGAAAAACACCAAACAGCAGGAAATAATTTTGTAATAAATGAATAGCTGGCATTTTACTCTTTTTATACATATGAACTAACTGCATTTTCCGAGACAGTGTCTAGGTGGAGAATTCTGTTATTAATAATTACTAGAAAACACAGCTGACTTTTCACTTCGCCGGGCCATCGGCGCCTACTTTTGATACAATTTTCAACTGGAAAATACTCTGTTGAAACGGTCTGTTAAATAATAAATTCTATATATTTTCAGTTGTATTCTTAACAGAAATGGAGTCATTAGCAAGATTTCGATCGGGAAGTCCGAATTTCGTAGAATGATAATTTGGATGAAACTCCGACAATGAACGAAGAAGGCAACTTGCTCAAGGGAACCGGCAGCATCAGTCATTTCGTATAGTCGCAAGCTCATGGACATTCCTTTTAACATACATTTTCAAATTCTTCGGTTTTCCTCTTACTTTTTGTAAAATCAAAGAATTATTCAATGTTCATTGGACAGGCAATTGTAGTAAAAATGTACTTCCAGTGCCTATGGGCCGTCCACTGACGTCATGCATTTTTCTTGAATTTTCATTCGTTACTATTCCTATCAAAGGACTGAAATAGAGTGTGCGTAGTAAGCCTATGTCTACAGTATTAAAATAATATGCAAATGACCACACGTGAGGGGAAAGACCATTTTTCCCTCATCACTGACTGGATGACCAGCCAGCGCTTTGTCTCGCTTGCAAAGATGGCGGCGCAACCTTCGACGAGCGTAGCGACCAAATCAACGTACTTACACAGCTGAGCGGGCTCTGCTAATCATTTTTGATAAAAAATATAATCTTTTATTTCAGCGACTCACTCGAGCATGAAGGTGAGATGATGATAGTGATGGAATTGCGGCCATATTCGTCAGTTATTGAGTCGTGCTGTGCGATCTCAAGAGTGTGTTCAGCTGACTGGTTACCAACGTCGAACGAGCTAGCCTAGTGTGTACTCTGCACTGCGTGCGAGTGGCCAGCGGCGTGTTAGTCAGCGCGAGAGGGGAGCGCGGCCTGCTCGCAGCGTGACACGGGCAGCAGGAAAGGGAAAGGTAGGGGAAGAGGAGGAGTGAAAGAGAGGGTTGAAGTCCAGCAAGGGGGTGGTGGTGGGGGGGGGGGGTGTGGTCGTGAACTGACCTGTCTGCATGAGGTGTGAGCGTCTGGATAGACTTCTAGACTGTTTACTTTCATTTACAGGTGTAGTGTGACAATACAAACTTTATTTTCAACTTTTTTGCTTTTGTGTCTTTTTTTGGATGTGAAGCTGTAGTGGTAAATACATATGTTTTTTGATTGTGCAAAAAAATCTATCCAAATCTAAATGCCTAAATATTTTTTTTTTATGATCAAAATTAAAACAAAAAAAGCCCAGATTCAAAATCTCCATTCAATTTCCTTCAAAAATCATATATATTTCATTTTTATATCTTTTTGTAGTTTCTGAGCTAGAATTTTTTGTTAATTATTACCCCCAAATCATTAGATCCTGATTCATCATTCCTGATGAAGCTTTTGTGGCAAAGCTGGAGAGTTAAGTCGTCCCTGTGGGAAAAGACGTCTTAGTATTCATTTTATTCAAACCATCCTGTTCACGTCATTTTGTTGAGACGCGGTGCGAGTGTTAGTGAGAATTTTACCCTGTGAAAAAAAAAATATATATATGTATATGTGTGTGTGTGTGTGTGTGTGTGTTTGTGTGTGTGTGTGTGACTGTTTCTAATACCACCATGAGGTAGGCACTTTCGGTCTTTGGGAAGCTAGTTCTGGGTTGATGGCAAAGAAGAACAAAAAAAAAAAAAAAAAAAAAAAAACCCGTAGAAAGGAAATCCAGGTTTGGAACACTCTCAACACTTCGCAAACAGTTGGAGGGAGGGTTTTGGGGTATGTGTGTCGTAATTGGTGATGCATATGTGTATGACCTGGTTATGGATCAGACGTGCATTCACAAGACCTTTGTGTTTGAATCACTGGTTGCCCAAAGTGAAACTTTTCCATCCTCTTTGCCCAGTAGTTTAGTATTTGTTCCTATGTTTTGTACAAGATAGTTCCCCCCCTCCTTCCTCCCACAGGAAGGCTGCCTGGTGCACAGAACGACCAAGTGTGAGCTGTACATGCAGCCTTAATGTGATGTCAGTTAAATGGTAGTTCAGGTTGGAATCCAGAATTACAGATTAAGCCATGCGTTTTCTGTTACACTCAAATTCTTTTTTCTTTTTTTTTTTTTTCACAGGAGCAGGGGAGGAGGAGAGACAGGACAGAAAGGGCGACATTAAAGTACGAATATTATAATCTTCTCTGACAGCCATGGGAACCATCAAGTTCTGCATTTTCAGCAGGACCCTTTTGTTTACGTCCACCCAGAGTTGACTGTCATGTGTAGAGAATAGGGCCAGAGCTGGGTTAGGGGGAAGGGACAAGACTCATGCACTTCACTGCTGGGTTTGCTGTAAACCTGTCAAATGGGAGGGAAACTTACTGGTTGTATTTTTTTTTTTAAGAAATCATGATGAAAGGTGGAGCTTTTTTTGTCTTTGTTTATGCTGGGTTTACTTCACAATGAGGACTTCTTCAAAGAGTTACTGTGATAATGTTTTTTTATCAGTAGCTAGACTTGATTTATCCCTACAATAAGGAATCTCTGTCTGGGTTTTTGTGTGTGTGTGTGTGTGTGTATTGTTTTTGTTGTTGTTGTTGTTGTTGTTTTGTCTAGAACATTTTGCTTTGTGTTGTTGTTGTTGTTGTTGTTGTTGTCTGGAACATTTTGCTTTGTATATAGTAGATTAGCTTACACCAAAAATTATCTCCCTTTCTTGAAAGACATGTTTGGTTCTAGTAATTTTTTGTCTGTATCTGGGCCAGATTTAACTGACAATGGTGTTTTTCTTTGTTTGTTTTTGAGGGGAGGTTCCTTTTTTATGTCTGCCCTCTCTGGATGCATGAATTTCAATGTATCATTTGTTGCAATTTATTTATCACAAGTTCATGCTATTGTATATATCCTCCGCACTTAAGATTTTCCTTGGTTTTATCCATGCAGCTAAAGTAGCTTCATACTTTAAATGATGAAGTGGCCCCACTCAGCCCCATTCTCAATGCGCAGCAGTTTCCGATTGCCGCTGTTTAAAGTATGGACCCACCAAGACCACTTCATCAAAAGTGTATGGTTCACACAGTGCAAGTGAAGGGTTCTTTCCCTTGTGATGCACAGACTGTGAAGTTGGCTAAAAAAAAAAAAAAAAAAAGTGAATGATGTTTTTGAAAGAGATGTAAAATGTCAGTCCAAAACTCTCCACGTGCCTGAAAACTTCAGGCCAATGATCTTTCTCTTACCAGGCACCTGCTCTGTGGAATGGTCTCCCTTCTTTTCTGCGTAACACGCACTCTTTAGAGACTTTTTTAACCTCCCTAAAGACACATCTTTTCCCTCAGACTGATTAATGATGTCCACTTATCACTGTGCACATGTTTGCTGGTGTTGATGCGCTCGTGTGTCTGTCGTGCATGTGTGAGATTTTCGAGTGTGTGTGTGTGTGTCTGTGTGTGTGTGTGTGTGTGTGTGGTGTGTGTGTGTCTGTGTGTGTGTGCGCGCTTTGAATTAGAATTAGTATTTTATCATGTTTTTCTGTAAAATATGTGCTTTGGCCTCTTGCAAGGTAGAGCGCTCTATAAATATCCTTTTACATTACACTGCATTAAAATAATTTTTACTCATTGTAGAATTATGAGGACAATTTTGTGTGTCTGGGTTCCCCTGAGTACACAGGAAGCGTGGTGAAGGTTTAAGGCTTGCTTGTGTGTGGATCTTTTTCATGGTTAGTTGTAATAGATTCAACTCGCAAAAAAGACCCACTCTCTCTATAGACTGTGTTGTATGGAAAACGTTTGTCTGCAGTTATACAAGATTGAATCACAATAGAAGCTGTGTCTGAAGTGCTTTTTTGTTTGTTTGTTTGTTTGTTTTGTCTGGTTTACAGTTGTTTTTGTAAATATTTGATTAACATTACAGTAAAAAGACTCCTCCATATAAAGGCCCAATTTCTAAGAATTTCTGAAAGTTTAACAGAGAGATTTCTCTATTCTGTCATCACAATCACCATCATCATCATCATCATCTTCATCATCACATCACCATCATCATCATCATCATTATTATTATTATTATTATTGTTATTATTATTATTGTCGTTTTTTAATTGTTGCTATTATCATTTTGATCATCATTATCACAGTTACCATTATTGTTATTATGGTTGTTGGTTATCATTATTATCATTATCATTAATAGTATTATCATTTCTATTGACTGTTACTTCAGGTGGGTGTAGGTATACATCTGATTTTAACACACAAGTGTAAGAGGAGGTAGGGGCTTCAAGTGTGACCAAGTGGGATGGAAGGAGATGGTGGAGATGGGGGTGGAACATTGCAAAGGGGAGGGGGGTGGGGGGGGGGGAGGGAATGATACAGTCAAAGATGGATTATAACTTCCGTTGTTGTTTTTTTTTTCAGATGATACCAGCTATGATGAACTGCAACATTTACTCTGTGACAATGGTAGGTGACACAGATTAGCTGCTTTACACTTGTTCTCTGCTGGACTCTGGATAGCTTCTTTGTGTTGTGATGGACAGGTGAAGTCTTTGATGCTTTCTGACTGGTTCTGACAGGTTGGGGTTTTCTTTTATGTTCCTGTGGTCTTAGTAAACCTTTCTGTTTTCCGACAAATAGTGCATGCTTTCTGTTTTCTGATTTATTTTGCATGCATTTCTGAATTCCGGAATAGCTCAGGTGGTAGAGCATCAGACTCGTAATCTTGGGGTTGCGGGTTCGCATCTTTGCCGGGCCGTTTCTGTACGGGGGGGGGGGGGGGGGGGGGGGGGGGGGGGGTTCTTCTCTCAGAGTTAACATTGGTTCTGACTCCATTCCCCACAGAGTCCTTCGAATGAGACTATAAACCGAGGTTCCATGTGTGAACGCACGCATAACATCTTGCACACATGTAAAATCCCATCACCAACATTCGGAAGAGAAGGCCAGTTTAGCCGTTGGTATGGATGATATGTTACACATAGCATGCACCTTCCCCGAAGTTGGAGTATGGCTGCCTTTAATGGTGGGATACAAAATGGTCATACACACAAAAGTGTCAGAATAATCAACATGATGATTGTGGACACTAAAAGTAAGAAGAAGAATTCTATCTGGGGTTTCCTACAGAGAGTTTTGAGTTTTGTTGGTCATAGTGTGATGTGTCTGTTTCCTGGATAATTCTAGGTGTGGTACTGTAGAGGTGTGATCGCAGATCACAATAATTATGATGGCTGTCATGACTATAGCGGAAAAGATTATGGGTCATGATGTGATCACTGTAGATGAATGTTCATGGGTGGTGATGGAATGACTGTAGATGGATGGTGATGGAATGACTATAGGGGAATGCTCATGGATGGTGATGACTGTAGGGGAATGTTCATGGATGGTGATGGAATGACTATAGAGGGATGTTCATGGATGGTGATAGAATGACTACAGAGGAATGTTCATGGATGGTGATGACTATAGGGGAATGTTCATGGATGGTGATGGAAGGACTATAGGGGAATGTTCATGGATGGTGATGACTACAGAGTAATGTTCATGGATGGTGATGGAAGGACTACAGAGGAATGTTCATGGATGGTGATGGAAGGACTATAGAGGAATGTTCATGGATGGTGATGGAAGGACTATAGAGGAATGTTCATGGATGGTGATGGCATGACTATAGAGGAATGTTCATGGATGGTGATGACTATAGAGAAATGTTCATGGATGGTGATGGCATGACTACAGAGGAAATGTTCATGGATCTTTATGAGATAACTGTGCATGAATGATTATGAATCGTAATGTGATGACTGTAGAGGAATGGTTTTGGACCATAATGTTTTGACCAGAGAAGAATGTTCATGCGATGCTATTAAAGGCATGATTATAGATCATGATTTGATGGCTATTCAGGAATGTTCATGGATTACAGTGGGATGACTTTAGGGAAATGAGTTTTAAATGTTAGTAATAGCGCACTGCCAAAAAGCTGTAGACCAGCAAATCACAAGACAAGTCTTGTGATTCGTTTGTCTACATTTTTATTGGCAGTGCGCTATTACTTACATTTAAAATTTGTTTAGATTTCAGCCTGCAGTCATTTCATTTTGCAACTAGATTTAGGGAAATGATTATGGATCATGGTATGGTGACTGCAGAAAAAAATGATCATGGATCATGATGTGGTAACTGTAGAGGAATGATTGTGGATCATGATGTGGTGATTGTAGAGGAATGATTGTGTAGATCAAGTGATGACCACAGAGGAATGATTGTAGATCATGTGATGACCATAGAGGGATGATTGTAGATCATGTGATGACCATTGAGGAATGATTGTAGATCATGATGTGATAACCATAGAGGAATGATTGTAGATCATGCGATGACCACAGAGGAATGATTGTAGATCATGTGATGATCACTGAGGAATGATTGCAGATCATGTGATGACCATTGAGGAATGATTGTATATCATGTGATGACCACTGAGGAATGATTGCAGATCATGTGATGACCATAGAGGAATGATTGTAGATCATGTGATGACCATAGAAGAATGATTGCAGATCATATGATGACCACAGAGGAATGATTGTAGATCATACGATGACCACAGAGAAATGATTGTAGATCATGTGATGACCATTGAGGAATGATTGTAGATCATGTGATGACCATTGAGGAATGATTGTAGATCATGTGATGACCATTGAGGAATGATTGTTGATCATGATGTGAAGATCATAGAGGAATGATTGTAGATCATGTGATGACCATTGAGGAATGATTGTTGATCATGATGTGATGATTGTAGAGGAATGATTGTAGATCATGCGATGACCACAGAGGAATGATTGTAGATCATATGATGACCAAAGAGGAATGATTGTTAATCATGCGATGACCATTGAGGAATGATTGTAGATCATGTGATGACCATTGAGGAATGATTGTAGATCATGTGATGACCATAGAGGAATGATTGTAGATCATGTGATGACCATTGAGGAATGATTGTAGATTATGTGATGACCTTAGAGGAATGATTGTAGATCATGTGATGACCATAGAGGAATGATTGTAGATCATGTGATGACCATTGAGGAATGATTGTAAATCATGTGATGACCATTGAGGAATGACTGTAGATCATGTGATGACCATAGAGGAATGACTGTAGATCATGATTTGGCATTTTCAGGGACGTGATTGTGGATAGCGGTAATGATTGTTGGATTTGAATGATTATGGGTTGTTGAATTTGAAACAATTGTGAATCATGATTTGTTGATTGTAGAGGAATTGCTGAGTTTGGAATGACTGTGGAATGTTATGATTATGGTGGTTGCAGATGACAGCAGTGGTGCTGCCCTCTATGGTGGCCAAGAAGAAAGGGCAATCATTAACGTGGCATCTGCAGCTGGTTGCTGGCCCTTGCCCCTCATAGCTATATACTCCTCTGCCAAAGTCAGTGTGTGTGTATGTGTATGTGTATGTGTGTGTGTGTGTGTATGTGTGTGTGTGTGTGTGTGTGTGTGTGTGTGTGTGTGTGTGTGTGTGTGCATGTGAGTGTGTGTGTGTGTCTGTGTGTCTGTGAGTGTGTGTGTGTGTGTGTGTGTGTCTGTGTCTGTGAGTGTGTGTGTGTGTGTGTGTGTGTGTGTGTGTGTGTATATATATGTATGTGTGTGTGAGTGTGTGTGTGTGTGTGTATATATGTATGTGTGTGTATGTGTGTGTGTATAAGTGTGTGTGTATGTGTGTGTGCAAGCGTGTGTGTGTGTGTGTGTGTGTGTGTGTGTGTGTGTGTGTGTGTGTGTGTGTGTAAATTCTCCATGATTTTTTTTTTAGACTTACTTTCATTGAATAGATAAATTCAACCATGCCTTTATTTGAATCCAATTTTTCATCAAAACTTTACACGGTTACATCCGTTAAAGAGCAGAAGTATGCACAGCTGTACACCGGAATACACACCCATCCTCGAAAATATTCACATGCACATATGAAGGAACATTCTGTGCCCCATTAATACCGAAATCCTGCTTTACATGAAGACACATACACACCAACTAAATGGTTGAAGAAAGATGGGGATGGAGAGAAGATATGGACAGGGGAGGAGTGAGAGAGGGTAAGAGGAATGAATGGATAAAGATCTGGGGGAAAAAAAGAGTTGGGGAAGGAAAGGAGCAGGGAGGGGCCGCTATTTCAAGGAGTAGATAACCGGATGTAAAGAAGATTCACCTGCCGATTTTGTTTACGCTGATGATAATCTTTGGTGTGAGGAAGACAGCGTTGAGCTGGAAGGTTCATGAGGACTGAAAATTGGGCGTTCTGTAAATGCACCCATGATATATCAAGGATGGAAACAAAACGGTGATGGTGAAAAAATGGTGGTTGTCTTGCAGGCCATGGTGATTCACCTAACCCAAGCTCTACATCAGGAGTACAGTGAGAAGGGAATCGTATTTCAGGTTCGGATTGGTTTTCTTTTTGTTAAATCTTTCATCTTTCTCCTTGTTTTGTTTTGTGTTGTTGTTGTTTATTCGACCAAGTTTTTTACTTTCTTTGGGAAGGCCTAGTTTTTTTTTTAATTTTTATTAATGCCTGTCTGTCTAAACTCTAAGCTCTTATAAGCTAGCCATTAGGGTGCTGGACTGTTCAATCTGGAAATTTGTCTTAAAGAAAAGATACCAACGCCTGATTAAGACATTTCCATGCAGAATCTGATGCATAACTCTGACGAGCTGTCGATTCCAACCGTTGTATAGAATCTGAAACTTGAAACAACGTTATCAGTTGCAGCTATTGTGAAAGAGTCTTATTTACAACAACGCTTTCCAGCAGCCATCTTGACCTCTTCTGCTGTCTGATTCAGCTGCAATCTCTGTCTGTTGTACAATCTGACATGTCATTCACAGCAGCTGTCGACTCCAATTGTTCTGCAGGGCCTAATACATAATTCACATCACAAAGCAACTCCAAGTGTTCTACAGTGTCTAACACATAATTCTCACTAGCTGTCAACTCCAACTGTTCTACAGTCTAACACATAATTCTCACTGTCAACTCCAACTGTTCTACAGTCTAACACATAATTCTCACTAGCTGTCAGCTCCAGCTGTTCTACAGTCTTAACACATAATTCTCACCCACTGTCAGCTCCAGCTGTTTCTATAGTCTTAACACATAATTCTCACTAGCTGTCAGCTCCAGCTGTTCTACAGTCTTAACACATAATTCTCACCCACTGTCAGCTCCAGCTGTTCTATAGTCTTAACACATAATTCTCACTAGCTGTCAGCTCCAGCTGTTCTACAGTCTTAACACACAATTCTCACTAGCTGTCAGCTCCAGCTGTTCTACAGTCTAACACATAATTCTCACTAGCTGTCAACTCCAACTGTTCTATAGTCTAACGCATAATTCTCACTGTCAACTCCAACTGTTCTACAGTCTAACACATAATTCTCACTAGCAGTCAACTCCAACTGTTCTACAGTCTAACACATAATTCTCACTGTCAACTCCAACTGTTCTACAGTCTAACGCATAATTCTCACTGTCAACTCCAACTGTTCTACAGTCTAACGCATAATTCTCACTGTCAACTCAACTGTTCTACAGTCTAACGCATAATTCTCACTAGCTGTCAGCTCCAGCTGTTCTACAGTCTAACACATAATTCTCACTGTCAACTCCAACTGTTCTACAGTCTAACGCATAATTCTCACTAGCTGTCAGCTCCAGCTGTTCTACAGTCTAACACATAATTCTCACTGTCAACTCCAACTGTTCTACAGTCTAACGCATAATTCTCACTGTCAACTCCAACAGTTCTACAGTCTAACACACATTTCTCACTAGCTGTCAGCTCCAGCTGTTCTACAGTCTAACACATAATTCTCACTGTCAACTCCAACAGTTCTACAGTCTAACACATAATTCTCACTAGCTGTCAACTCCAACAGTTCTACAGTCTAACACATAATTCTCACTAGCTGTCAACTCCAACAGTTCTACAGTCTAACACATAATTCTCACTGTCAACTCCAACTGTTCTACAGTCTAACACATAATTCTCACTAGCTGTCAACTCCAACTGTTCTACAGTCTAACACATAATTCTCACTGTCAACTCCAACTGTTCTACAGTCTAACACATAATTCTCACTAGCAGTCAACTCCAACTGTTCTACAGTCTAACACATTATTCTCACTGTCAACTCCAACTGTTCTACAGTCTAACACATTATTCTCACTGTCAACTCCAAACTGTTCTACAGTCTATCACATTATTCTCACTGTCAACTCCAACTGTTCTACAGTTTAAACACATAATTCTCACTGTCAACTCCAACTGTTCTACAGTCTAACACATTATTCTCACTGTCAACTCCAACTGTTCTACAGTCTGACACATTATTCTCACTGTCAACTCCAACTGTTCTACAGTCTAACACATTATTCTCACTGTCAACTCCAACTGTTCTACAGTTTAACACATAATTCTCACTGTCAACTCCAACTGTTCTACAGTCTAACACATCATTCTCACTGTCAACTCCAACTGTTCTACAGTCTAACACATTATTCTCACTGTCAACTCCAACTGTTCTACAGTTTAACACATAATTCTCACTGTCAACACCAACTGTTCTACAAAAGTCTGCTGGGTAGGACAGTAACAGCTGACTAACTGTCCAGGGTAGGTGTCACTTGTGTCAGGTGTGTACTGAATGTTGCGGCCTGTTTTTTACAGACATCTTCTTGAGTTAAATAAAATTCAGAGTGATTTTGCCGATGATGAATAATCATCACTCTTTCTTCTGTCTTTTTTTTCTGTTTTTTTTTTGTTTTGTTTTGTTTTTTTTGGGGGGTTGTTTTTTTTTTTGTTCAACAACATATCCATGTCTCATGATTTATTGGTATTGTTAAGTTTTTCTTATATGTCAACAGAATCAAATGTTAAACTTAAAATGAACTGATTTCAATTGGTCGGTGTGTTTGTTTGTGTGTGTGGTGTGTGTGTGTGTGTGTGTGTGTGTGTGTGTGTGTGTGTGTGTGTGTGTGTGTGTGTGTACTGTGGTGTGTGTGTGTGTGTGTGTGTGTGTGTGTGTGTGTGTGTGTGTGTGTGTGTGTGTGTGTTTATCAGTGTGTATAGTATGTGTATGTGTGTTTGTGTGTGTGTGTTTGAGCCTGTGCGCATGCATCATTATCTGTGTTTACATATACTTGTTTGTACACCTACAAACATGCTGGCATGTGAGCATGCCTGTATTGATTTGTGAAAAACCAGTTAATATGTGTGTGTAAATACATGTACTTTGTGTTTACTAGTACTTTTGTCTCTATGCCCCTGCAAAAAGCTGGCATGTTAGTACGTAGTCATTGATTCATGGAGACAGTCCCTGGAGGATGTGCTGGTGGTCTGTATTCCCGAGAGGCGCGCTCATTTACACTGGCTCTGCCCCAGTGCAGCGAAATGACTCCAGGGCGGTGCAGGGCCTTCTCCATGAGGAGCATAACAGCAGCCTCCCCATCAGATGTTCTTTAATGGTTTCCTGGACTATATAGGCCCAAGCGGACCTGTGTGTGGGGAGGTCAGCATGAACATGGTGTGAGTGAAGCCATGATTATAATGAAGAAGTTAGAAAATTATGTCCTCTTCTTCTTCTTCTTCTTCCTTCAAAATTTGTGCACACTCAAAAATGAGTAGGTCACTAGCACACATGTTAAAAAAAAAAAAAAAGAGAATGCGACTCAGCCTGTTGGCCCCCTGGAGCAAAATTTGGCAAGAAGGGGTCGCACATGATATTCAAAAGGTTTAAAAAGCAATGGCCAGGTTAAGGCCTAGGTAACCATGAAATATATGAGGAAGTTAAAATAGAAAAGTTGATCTAGTTGCAAAGTGAGACGACTGCAGGCGGAAATCTAACAAATCTTAAATAAATGTCAGCGAACCGCCCAGAGAAACGTGGACAAACAAGTCACAAGACAAAACACAACACATTTCGACCTCATAGGTCTTCTTCAGGTGAAACAAAAACGAATAAAACAATGAAAATGCACTTAGCTTTGATCGCTTCAGATCGCTCTGAAGTGCATTCTTGTTATTTTATTCATTTTGTTTCACCTGAAGAAGACCTAAGAGGTTGAAATGCATTGTGTTTTGTCTTGTGACTCGTTTGTCCACATTTCTCTGGGCGGTTCGCTGACATTTATTTAAGATTTGTTAAAATAGAAAAGTCAATCGTTATGCAGATCTCAAGATTGTCTCATCAGTTTGATATTTAAAAGAGACTGCATTTGTGGCAGTCTCGATGGCACCTGGCAGTGAGTTCCACAGCCTTACAGAACTAGGATAAAACGAATGTAAATGGCTGTCAATATTTGAGGCAGGTATGGCATAAGATTGACCGCCACTCCTGGTGCTACTTTTATTCAATACTAGTTGTTCCATTGGGATATCGGTTAGTTTAGCTCTGCCTTTGAAGAAGGTATTAAGTTAAATAAAAGCTCTTCTAAGGTAGCTTTTGATTTCACTTCACATCTCTCTTCAGTAGATATGACTGATTGTTTCCCTTCACGTGTCTCTTTTTACATGAAGATATTCTTCTTTTTTTTTCTTTTTTTTTTTTTGGTAGGCTGTGACCCCTTTCTTCGTGTCCACCAAAATGAGCAAGATGAAGGAACCAACAGGCCTCATCATCCCCACCCCTGAGGTCTACGTGCGTCACGCATTGCGTGTCTTTGGCATTGCCACAGTCACTCCTGCCTACTTCTGGCATGGCTTGCAGGTGACCTTGACACAGATTTTAATTCCTTTTAGGTCAACGATTGGAATTATCAACTAACCTTTGACATACCATAGAAACTTTGTTTTAAACCAAATATTCACTTGGATTTCATGGAGGATGGAAGTAGTCAGTGGGAAGAAAAGATAAAGCAGTACTGAGGGGGGAGGATGGGGAGGGAATGAGAGAAGTAATACTGCGTCTATAAACTGTTCTTCTTACTAAAACACATGCCAGCTTCTAGCAATGCAGACACTGTGCAGTGAAATCAAAAGCTCTTTTTTCTCTCTCTCTTCAGATCTGCATGCTTTTCTTTTTCGTCTGTACTTTATGACTGGTTATGACTGCTGCGTTCATTGAACTGGTTGTATTCAGTGACGTCATCCTGATGCGTCAAATGTTGCAGTATTGGCTGATGTGCCTGGTGCCGGAAATTGTGGTGAAGCAAGCGATCGTGAGTTTCAAACATGTGGCAGAGAGGAAAGGAAAAGCGCCCCTTCACCACCACCCTCAGCAACAACAACAACATGTCAACATATAACCAGGACTACATGTCATATCTTACAAACAGGGCTATGTTACATAATGAAATAACGAGTCATGCACAGAGAACCGTGAAACGGGTATGAATGCATAAAGAGGAAATAGTCCGATATTGAACCCCAAAATGAAGGGACCATCATTTTTTCTCAATATTGGATTCCCAATATTGGATTGACCAAAGTGTGGCTCAGCTACATCTGTTTTAGGGTAAAATGTACTTCGCTATAATGATAACAAGGGAGAGAACTTCTGATCAGTTGACAGGATACTGTCATGTTCTGAAATGGACACTCGTGCACAGAAAATCATGAAAAGAGGTGCATGTATAAAGTATGTCATTTGATCTATGTTTAACCCCCAAGTTAAAAGGACTGAAAATGTCCCAATTTTGGGATAACAAAACTTTGGGTTCACTCTGTTTTATAGTGGAAAAACACATTCCAGACAGTGTGTTCAAAGGGTTTGAAATTCATTGCATTTTGCTTACAACAAGGGGTCTCACTGTGAATCACTTTATCTCAAAGGTGATATGACCGATGTCAAAGAACAAATGAAGAATGAGAAATGGTGTTACTCTGGCTGTTCTTCTGCATCTAACTTTTCTGTGTCGGGA
>JADBJO010006317.1:0-20000 GCA_016801955.1 Conus betulinus | reverse complement strand
ACAATGTACTACAGTATTCCGTCAATGATTTATTGAATTTTAGTCAAATCATACATGAACATTTGGCAATGTTGAAGCATCAATTACTGTTCCCATCCACGTCTTTATAAATATATAAAAATACAAAATGAAATTTTAAAAAAAAAAAACTATAATAGTGTATGCAAACAAAAGTCATGCCAGTTACGTAAAAATCATTCAACACACACAGGAAGCTACTGCAGACTGTATTAAAAAAAATTATCCATGCAAAATTAGCGTAAGTTTTGTTAAAATGTCAAATATTGCAAACTTCCCACACCTGGAGAGAAACATAATCAATCATTCACGCATGACATCATTCATTCACACATGATGTATGTTTATCTTCCAGCCAACTGCAAGACTGTGTGAAAACAGAGAACCTTAAAACATTAGCAGATACTGATAGACTCAAAAAACATAGTTACAGTACAGATGACACAGACCATGATCTGACTGTTTTTCACTTAATCGTGTGTGCGTGCATGTGTGAAATTAGTGACTTCTGGGGGTTCCATATGTGTTGTATATAATAATAATGATGAATATTTATATAGCGCCTATTCTCGGCTAGAGACCAAGCTCTAAGCGCTTTACAATCCACACTCGTTTACACAATGGGCTGCCCACCTGAGTAGTGCCGACTGAAGAGCTGCCAGCTGACGCTTCATTCAGTCGTTGCCCGTGACATCCAGTCAGTATCGTTCAATATCGTTCACTCAATTTTCTTACTTCCTTCATTCTTTTCCATATCTCACACAGGGTGCATGCTATGTGCATTTTACAAAATATATACAAGTGTCCCAGTCAGTAAATTTATGTGTGTGTATGTATGTTTGAATAGTTGTGATGAATGTGATGTTCATATGTAGTTGCGGTTGCAATGTAAATTGTATCACAAGACAATATCAATGTCCCCCTCACATGAAAGGCTTTTTATTCCTTTTTTTTTTAATTTGCATTTCATACAAAGACTGCATAGTGTCATTACACAATCATTTCGCATCATCAACACGGAACATTCAAAGTTGCCAGTATACTGGGGTCTTTTTTTTTTTTTTTAACCTATTCTTCAGTTTATTGGTAGTAAAAAAATAATTTCCGTAAATTTCATCGTCCTCTCCCCTTATCCAAACACACACCCACACCCACACCCACATACACACACACACACACATATGTACACACACACATAAGCGCGCACGCACACACACACACACACACACACACAACCCAGCTCCATATACAAACTTAGCACTGTTTTAATTTCATCTGTGCAAAAAACCTTCAGGAAAACCATACACCATATCAGTGCTTCCCCCGCCCCCCCCCCCCCCCCCCCCCCCCTCCCCTCCCCTCCCACTTTTAATTCCAAATCTAACTTTTGTGTCTGACCTTTCAGGTTTACCATTACTGCACTTTGTGAAGGCAAACGTAACAGTCAGCAAAATCTTCTTTGTTCAGCAAAATCTTTGTTCAGCAGAATCTTTTGTTCCTGAGCTAGAGCGCTACAGATAAACTGTTGGTAAGATTTGGGTGTGTGTTAGATGACAGTGTTCAATCCTGCTATTAGAGAAACCACAGTCTGCCTCTAGTGTGCAGATGTGTGTGTGTGTGTGTGTGTGTGTGTGTGTGTGTGTGTGTGTGTGTGTGTGTGTTAGGTCTTCAATTTTTAACGTCTATACACATTATGTAATATCAGACGATGTATGTGTGTGTGTGTGTGTGTGTGTATGTGTTTTTTATGTGTGTGTGTGTGTGTGTGTGTGTGTACGTACATGTCTGTGAGAGTTTTCATGTTATTCAGTATGCAGATATCCTCACTTGGGATGTAGGTTTAGTCCAATCAAAAGGACGAGGTAGAGCCTTCACAGATATTGACTCCCAAGCGCTAATCGCTCTAATCTCTTCTAACTTGACCGACTCAAATGGGGACAGAACCAAAAGACCTTTGGAACAAGAGAAGAAAGCTCAGCTCTGTCCACTGGGCCATGATTTAGCACCATGATCACATTTCTCAGGATCATACCTTGATTACGGAAAGGCAAGAGAAGTATTTACACATCACATTCAACGGTTGAGCTCATTTTCCAGCTTCCACAAGAACACCTTTTGTATCCCTCGTTCTCATCCTGTCACTTTTTTTCTTCTCTTACACGTACAGTCAGCAAAATACGTAAAACGCACACACACACACGCACGCACACACGCACGCACGCACGCACGCACACACACACACACACAGGATCCATATACATACACAGACATGCATGCACATCAACATACAGTCACATGCCAGACATTGATCAAGAAACAGAGTATTGTGTTCATCATTGTATGGGTCCAGAATCTGAAAATGGTGGAATCCATACAGAACTAATCTATGTGAAAATACAGAGAATTTTCTGCTAAGCATATCAATATACATGCTGCGACTACGACACATGGATGTAAAGTTTTTCACCTATAAATAAAAGAATAAATTAGCATTCTGACAGTATCACGTACAGATGTAAAAGCTTTTCACTTACAAAAGAATGAATTAACATTTCAGAGGGAAAAAAGCCAGAATTGCAACATTTTATTTTGCTAAAATTCTATTCAATGGATTTCACAGATCATGCCTGGAAATCCTGGAAATCACACACCACTTGTAAAAGAGTTACAAGGAAAATAAATGCACCCAAAACTCTTATCCTTAAATGTCGTTTGTATTTCAGTTCTCGTATATCAAAATTGTTTTAAAAGATTATAATCCGTACCACATGTCAGTTTAACATGTCTTGACCTCCATGTTAATTATTCAAAGACCAACATGAGACAGGCATTTCTGGCATCTAAGTGCACCAAAAAAAGTAAGCTGTAACATCCGAATACCAGAAACTGAAATAGAAAAGGAAAATCAGGTACCTCTATCCAAATGTAGTAAACTCTAGAACTCGACAAAACTCTACAAAGATGGACAACTCTCCTTGTAACTGAAGAATAACAATGCAACCCACTTTGTTTCAATGACAAAGCCTGATAGCACAGATGACAAAGTTATTGGCTTGCAATCAGAAATGTAACAACCAAGGCAACTGTTTTCTCCTCCTGAAATGTAAGTATGTGTTGTTTTGTTTTGGTTTGGTTTTTAGGGTTGAAACACTGTTATAATTCATGTATCATCATAGCAAAACACACCATGTTTAGCATTTCATAACACATCAAAAGAAAACAAACAAAAAATGTCTAGGCTGCCTAGTAAAGTTGGCCACACACACAAAGCATTAAGCGAAATGAACAAACCCTGCTTTCCACTCGGACAGGAAGTTTGGTCAACCCTTCACTGTTTTTTGAGCGAAAACATGTGCAATTTAACCCTGAAAAACTAATAATAGAATCAAAATAAATCTCAAATATTTTGGGGCAGTTGGTGGGTTTTTCTTTGATATGCATCTTTACACAAAAGTGAAGCAAATTAAATAATGCTCACAATAACTCCTTTCACAATTCAAACCTCCTTTTTTTGCTGGCCATACATATATATATATATAGAATTCATTTTATAGACTTTTTGTTTTCCTAATGTAAATATTTCACGAAGCTTTCTGATGCCCAAATCTGAGCTTTGTGATCTAGGACAGCCTACATTAATTTGTAAAACTGGGGACCACCAAGATAAATAACAAAACAGAAAAAAAAAAAAAAAAATTGGCGGTGAAATAGATGATTAATTATTTTGACAGATTGCCTGTCATTTTGTGTTGATGACAAACATTAGAATGGGTCATTATAGGTTGATGGGGGCCGGAATAGCTCAGTTGGTAGAGCGCCAGATTCGTGATCCTGGGGTTGTGGGTTTGAATTTTGGTACAAGGGGATCTTTCCCTCGGAGTTAACATTGGTTCTGACTCCATTTCCCGTGCAGTCCTTCGAATGAGACTATAAAACGAGGTTCTGTGTGTGAACGCACACACAACATCTTGCACACACATAAAATCCCATCACCAACTTTCAGAAGAGAAGGCCAGTTTGGCCGTTGGTATGGATGACACGTTACACATGGCATGCACCTTCCCCGAAGATGGAGTATGGCTGCCTTAATGATTGGATAAAAAACGGTCATACACACTAAACTCCACTGCCTGTCTATACAGGCAGTGTCTGCAGGAGTATCAGCCTGCGAATGCAGAACGAAAAGAAAAAGAAAGTACTGACATCAAAGCAGTGCAATAAGTCCTTGACAAGAAAACAACCATATGGGTCATATTGAGTCAAAACAACGCAGTTGGTCATTTTTGATCAATGACAATGAATGGATTATTTTGCATCAACATTTCGTGATGGAGCAAGTCAATGACAAGAAATGGGATGGGTCGTTTTTGTGCGGGCAACAAAGCGAAAGCTACGGATTGTCAATACCCTGCGCCATTTCCACTTTAAAAAGTAAGGAGGCAACGATAAGAAAACCCTGACAAAAATGGCCAGTGACAATGATAGGCCTATTTCACTGATGATGACCAGTGATTGTCAGCTGATTTTGTAGCAATGCCTAAGGGACTAGGACTGGTCATCTGAGGTTGGTCAACAGCAGCAAAATCAATCATTTTGTGTTAATGCTGACGAAAAGTGACAACACACATGTGTGTTAATGGCAAGGAACGGGATGTGGTCATTTCATATTCATGGCAGTAAAACAGGTCCATGTTTGGGTCATTTTGTACCAGTGAGCAGTGATGGGTTCATGGAATGAGTTCAGCATTCATGTCCTGCTGCACTTAAGTTTGGAGAACTGTGGTGATAAAAACCAGAAAACCCATGACAACAGTGGGGTCACTTCGTGTCACAAGTGTCTGATCATCCCTCATAAATCAAGAAAGATTGTTGTTGTTTTATTTTGCCAACAACTGATGACATTGGTCATCCTGAGCTGGCATGTGTAAGATAACTCATATTTGTGCTGATGACAAGAAATCATGTATCATTTTGAAATGAACACACACGCAATGAAATGATCAGTTGATTATTGACGACAAGTTACAGTATGATTCATTTTACCCTAAAAAGCTGCCAAGAAGACATGATGACCCAGGAATTTCACGCTGTCATGCTGGTAATCCAGATGTTTTATATAGATTATCTATCATATCAAAGGATCATTTTGTCTTTTTCCACTAAATGATGACGATGCACTTACATACTGCTGGTAAGTTGCGGATGCTAGTTCTTTTTTTATGCCAACACACTGCTTATGACTAAATGATGATAAGCCCACTTTTCCCCCCATGCGCTGCAAGCTTGTTTTCATCATACTGAATTTTTTGCCTGCTGTTTGATGCAAAACTGTTTCCAAATATTGAAAAACTAAACATCCTTTCCATATGAACATTGAACAAATTACATTGTGAAATATCTATACATTACAAGCATTTTTCTGTTCTCGACCTAGAAGACATGAAATACTGTTGAGTGTAGAAATATCTGCCTCACCCAGGTAGAATAACAGAGGAATATGGTGATGGTAAGGACCTCGCAGTTACTGTGTATCCACCTGCTGCTGAGTCCATCAATGTTGAGTGTAGAAATATCTGCCTGACCCAGGTAGAGTAACAGAGGAATATGGTGAAGGCAAGGACCTCACAGTCACTGTGCATCCACCAACTGCCGAGGGTCAATCACTGGACACACGCTGGTATGTTGGCAAAGGGTCTCAGCAGTGAGGTACACGTGGCAATTCCTTCCAACTCCCGACTCCCCGGTCCCCATCTCATTCCTCCCTCTCACTTACAATCTGAATAACTGGCAACTGATGGTGATTGAAAAAATAGGTGGTTTTCTGCTAGTTTGTTTGTTTGTTGTTTTTTTTTTTTTAGCTAGCATGCTGCTAACACCTTACATCAGCAAGGCAGATGACTATTTATATATCAGCAACTTACCAGCAGTATGTAAGTGCATCGTCATCATTTAGTGGAAAAAGACAAAATGATCCTTTGATATGATAGATAATCTATATAAAACATCTGGATTACCAGCATGACAGCGTGAAATTCCTGGTCATCATGTCTTCTTGGCAGCTTTTTAGGGTAAAATGAATCATACTGTAACTTGTCGTCAATAATCAACTGATCATTTCATTGCGTGTGTTCATTTCAAAATGATACATGATTTCTTGTCATCAGCACAAATATGAGTTATCTTACACCATGCCAGCTCAGGATGACCAATGTCATCAGTTGTTGGCAAAATAAAACAACAACAATCTTTTCTTGATTTATGAGGGATGATCAGACACTTGTGACACGAAGTGACCCCACTGTTGTCATGGGTTTTCTGGTTTTTATCACCACAGTTCTCTCCAAACTTAAGTGCAGCAGGACATGAATGCTGAACTCATTCCATGAACCCATCACTGCTCACTGGTACAAAATGACCCAAACATGGACCTGTTTTACTGCCATGAATATGAAATGACCACATCCGTTCCTTGCCATTAACACACATGTGTGTTTGTCACTTTTCGTCAGCATTAACACAAAATGATTGATTTTGCTGCTGTTGACCAACCTCAGATGACCAGTCCTAGTCCCTTAGGCATTGCTACAAAATCAGCTGACAATCACTGGTCATCAGCGTCCAGCGCATGCTGACACTCTTCAACAAACAATCACATAATATCAATGCCATGTCAGCGAAAAATGTGCCTGCATGAACCATCAACTTTCAGTGTAGCCAATCTCTCTCTCTCTCTCTCTCTCTCTCTCTCTCTCTCTCTCTCTCTCTCTCTCTCTCTCTCGTACACACACACACACACACATTCATTGTAGGAATTATGACAAATCAACTAAAAAGAAAAAAAAAAAGTCAAAATGATGATACTTAATTGGTCAAAACCTTTTCAAGAGCACATATAAAAAGCAACTGATTTTCTCACTGATTGTCTTGTATGGCTCTAATTTTTTTTTACCTGCTACTGATTCATACAGGGGCTGATATACACTATACAGGGCTGAAATGTGGATGTGTGTGTGAGCGCATGTAAGAAAGACAGAGAGAGAGAGAGAGAGTGTGTGTGTGTGTGTTGTGTGTGTGTGTGTGTAAGATGGTGAGAGAGAAAGAGACAGTGTGTATGTGTGAACTTTTATATATATATACACACACACACACACACATTTTGTGTATATATGTAAACACACACAATATTTTTTTTCACAATAACTGGGTCTAAAATGAAAGAAACACCTACAAAGATTTTGAAACTGTCCTCCAAGATTTAGTTCATTTAAAATCTGTCCTTGCAATTTCAGTTTGAAATGCCACACCTTCCCCCATGATCAAAAACAAGACTGATGTTTTCAAACCCAAGCGCTGTTGTGATGGAACGGGTCAGACTGCGACATCAGTCACCAGTGAAGGTGCCACGGGCGTCCAGTGTGCTGTTATGTCCATGGCCAGAGGAGTCTTCCCAGGGTTTCACAGTCACTGATTTAAACAAAAACAACAACAACAAAAGGCAGATTATTTGCACTGTCGCCATCAACAACAAAGCAGACAATGGCATCAACAACAGCCATAAAGCACTTAAAAGCATCAATGGCAACAATGGAGGGGACACAAAGTAATCATCGTCATCAACAATGAAGCTGATGACAGTTTCACTAACACTAACAGGGTTGCCATCAACGTAAACACAGGATTCAAACAGAAAGACAGCCTCTTTTTTTCTTTCTTTTGTAAAGTACTTGGATCCTTCTTTTCCTCCCTCATACATGCCATGAGTATGACATTACAAAAAAAGAAAATAACAAAAACAAATAAGTTATATGAGACCTAGTGTCATATGCAAAAACAATACAGACTCTTAAAACAAGTTCAGCTCACTCGCGCTCGCTCTCTCTCTCTCTCTCTCTCTCTCTCTCTCTCTCCAATGTGCAGCCCACTTGTCAGGCAAATGAGCCCACCCTAGACAGCCAAAGAGGAGAGATAGAAGAGGTGATGTAGATGGATAGTTGTCCCAGATGTGTTAGTATGTCTAACCCACAAGCAGGCCAGGACAGGGGCATGGCTCATACTCAAAAACAAACACAGCACCAGACAAAAATCATACTGGACCGAGGCCCTACAAACACAGACAGACAGACCTGCAAAACCTGGGGCTGATTCTACTGATGGCTTTAGGAGGACAATGCGAGTTACAGTACTGACTGATAGTTTCGATCTACATCTTTGATCAAGGTGACGATGCCCACTACATCATTTTCTGTTTCTTATCACACACCTCTGAACCAAGGAAAAACTGAACCCTGTATAACACTGGTTTCACAGGACCAAGATCCCAGTGATTTTTATTGCCATACGTATTATCATCATCATCATGATGATTTTTTCATTACGATGTCCCATTCATATTACTAACAGGCATATGAAGAGACACATGGAAGCATGTTTTCTATCAACATGCTGCTGTCAGAAGACTACTTCCATATTGCACGCTGAACAGTCAATGTTATACAGAGCAAACGTTATTTGTGTTGAAGAAAACTGGAACTGCAGTACATTCTGGGAGGTTGGTTGTTTATGACTAGATATGATCTCAGCCTTGTCATCTATTCGTAGTAACCATGCAGCATTGTGTTGTGTTGTTGTTGTTGTTGTTTTTGTTTGTTTGTTTGTTTTTTTCCTTTGTCACAATTAGACTGATACAGCAAAGGTGAGAGAAGAAAAAGTTATCAGGAAAAGAGACCCAAATAATGAAGTGTGGGGAGGTGGAAGCATCTTGGATGATGAAGGACTTCTTTGACATTTGGTTTGAAAATCAATCACAAAAAAAGGGAGAAAAAAAAAGGGGGGGGGGGGGGGGGGGGCTTTGAAGGGGAATTAATTGATCATTTTTATAATGATAAATAATAATCATATATGATTTTCATCAAACATGTTGGATGAAATCATCGCTTTCTAACACAACAAATAATGAATGAACATATACATTGTTGACTGCAAAAGTAAATTTTCATTCTATGATCATATTAAAAATTAAAACAAATTAAACACATGTTGAATATTTTGTGCCCATTGATACATACAACTTAAAAATTATACATATCTGGTTGAAACAAGGTATAATGTTAAGGAGAAAATACAATGAGTTTACTGTCAAATAAACACATACACACAGGGTGTACATGGTCCAGAGAACTAAACAAAAGTAACACAGCCTATGTAGCCAGGACCAATGACCCTTTCATGGTTACAATTTCTGAGTAGCACATACGTATCAAATTGAAATACGTTTTACACATCAATACAGTAGACGTTTCACAGCCCTTTACCTAAGACAATAATAGTGATGGCAGCGATGATGCCCAAGACGACACTGGCAATGATGCAGTTCAGCCTGCAGTTTTTCCAGCACATCTGGCGCCTTACTTGACCTGCCCGCCGGTTTGAATGATGTGATCCAGCCTGCAGCTCCTCTGCAAATACAGTATCACCATGAAAGGCATAAGTGGCAACAGATGCAGGATAAAACCAATTCTGCTGTATATATTTTGTGGATACCATTGTCCATGCACAAGACTTTGTCAACATGAAAGATGCACTGTGAGCTGCCTGACCTTTTAATTGTGCCATATACTTAAGTGAAAAGTATAATAGATATTCGATAAGATATGCAATACCACTGATGCTATGAAGAAATTTTAGTCACTGTGATCACTTTATAAAAAACTTTAGCAGTGCTCAGTTGTAAGCTGTACCAAAAAAAGGATAAAAAATGTAAATGATTTCTGTGCCATACACATTGCATGAGCCCTAGCAGACATATTTTGTACAGCTGTCAAGTGTGGATCAGTTCTGTTGCTGTCGTGCAAACATGCACACAATGTGTAGGAAAGTGTTTACTTATTCTCTAAGGCATCCATGAGGGAAGTTTACTGTGAATAAAAGCAATTTATGCGCGCAGTCATTTTCAGTATTTCGTCATCTGTTTCTACACAGAAAGGTTACAAATACTTGTTTAATAATAAACTACTGAAATTCCAGATATGGGATATCACATAAAGAAAGAAATGAAAAACTGAATCATGTATTTCTGCACATGTGTCCTCAGGTTTGACAAACCTTTGCTTTTCTTGACACAAGGTTAAAAACAAAACTTAAAAGAATGATGACTTTACCAGAACGGCTCTGTAGATCATCAATTCTTCTTTCTCCCCTATCCACAACTTTTTCCACATTTTGTTTCAGGAGGTGTGTCACCTCACTGACTTCCGATTCTAGGTGATCCAAGTGGTCTGTCCTCCCTGCCCTGTTGAAAAATAATTTGTTAGTTATCCTGTAGCTCATATTTCCCAAAGTCATTTGTTTGTTGTTATCATTATAATTGTTATTACATTTATGAATGTTAGTCATTTTGTTAGTAATCCTGTAACTCATGATATTTACTGGGCGAAATTTAATTGCTAAAAAAAAATCATAACTGTCTCCTTAGAAGTCAAATTGAGATATTTTTGCACTATAAATTTTCGAATCTGGTCATCTTTCCTGTGGTAGTGTTTGTCTCCTGATCTGGTCCGGATTTGTGTGTGTGTGTGTGTGTGTGTGTGTGTGTTATCTTGGGATGGACGGGTGGGATGGAGGCGGTGGGACAGGGCCACGTCCCTAAGAAGAGAATTATCCTTCGGAACAGTAGGCTCCGTAGGCCGATGGTGATGGATGACACGTGTACATACTGTTCAATGATGTATCCTGTGCGCTGTTAAATGGTCTGAGTGAAGACCGCTGAGCGTGGGGGGCAGGATAATATTCCCCAAATTGTGAGGACAATGAAGGAGAACAGCAAGTACGTCTCTGCTGACAGGAACGTTGAGAAACTCAGCACATGACTTTTAATCAAACACTTTGTCAAGTCACAGTCAGCAACGAAAATTCAGTCCCGCTTAAGATCTACTAAACTACTCCTAGTCAGGCTGTTGATGTATGAACATCCACAGTCCATATCAATTACCAAACAATAAATGTCTAAAAATTCAATCATTGCAACAACTAAATGTTTTCTTGTTATTTTAGCTGGGAGGAGAGGACGCAGGAAGGAGAGGGTGTGGGACAGAGGGTGGGAATAGGGAACCAATGAGTCACCGCAGTCAAAACAAATTACTTACATTTTCTTGTGTTAGTCGTTACTGCACACGGTTGACTGACGATCCGTTGTTAATTAATAGCTCGATGCTTCGCCCTCAAATGAAAATGTTTCTGCAATCGGCGATCAACTTCATAGTCTCCCCTCGTGATCAGCTGATTGTTGTCACTTCCGTTCCGACGTTTTCCGTCCAGATGTGGCCACACGCCACAATTAGGAGTTTGCTTTCAATCGCTACATAACCCATGTAAGCGTTTTGAGGCCTACCACAAATTTGAGCCAGTATTTGATATTAAACAGTTAATTGATCAAAAGAGCAGTCCCCACAAATCGATTCACTTGTTTTGGAGGATTTCCACCGGTGACATCATTCGCAGTCTTCAAATACATGACTTTCCCCATTTCAGGCCTTCTCACTCACCCATGACCCTACCTTTGCGCCAGCTGGTTCCTTCCAAGCAGTCCCATTCCTTTGATTCTGATTTGTCTTTTTATAACCACCTGGCTTGTACCTTGATGGGCATATGAAAGAAAAGAAGGTAAATCAACTTTCACACACAATAAAAATTCTCAAAACAATCTAATTGTGCCTGTCTTTAAAATTTTTTTTTTTAAAAGGTGACTACTCAAACAAGGTCTTGGCGCCGTGTGTGTGTGTGTGTGTGTGTGTGTGTGTGTGTGTGTGCAGCCTGTACCCAACTGTTCTCTTACACCATTGAAGACATAATGCCCACATGAAAAACTTCAATCGATTTCCAACTAAAAAATCAGCAGTTTGCATGGCACCCACACATTTACGTTCAGTCTGTGCGAGTCCTTTGAAAGACCCTACTGTTACGTCTGTGATAACACTAACAGCCCATTTGCAATTTTTAACTGCATTGGAATGACACTGGCTGCTGAGGCACTTGCCAAGAATGTTTAACTGACATTTTTTTTAGGCACAGAATGGTCATGATGGGTATAGGCTAGAAAGAGTGTATAGTCAGTGTGCTGTAACTGATTTTTTTTTTCCTATTTAAATTTGAAGTAATACCGACCCCCCCCCCCCCCCCCCCCCCCCCCCCCCCACTAAAAAGTAACATTTTCACGATGATAAGTCAGTTTCAAACACTAATACATTCTTGGGGTCAGCCCCAAGCGAAAGAAAAATAATGGGACAAAAGATCTCTCATCTGTGTACAGAATGACCTGCTCAGATTGATATTACAAGCAGTTGGTGCATAGTTAATGAGAGTACAATGAAACCACTGCACTGATATAATTACTTGTCTCCCTTCCGGCAACTCGGACACAACTCAAAAATTATTCTTAAACATCAACGTTTGTATGGGATAGACAGCTGCCAAACTTTACTGGGAACTCCCTTCATGATGTTCATTTTTGTTATTATGATAAAAACTACCGTTGTTGCAGATTTTTTTTAAATTTTGTCCAAACCCACTCCCTTAAAACATGATTTTTTTTGTAACAGGCAGGCAAAAATCATCATTTTTTTCCACATGGGACATTGTTTGATCATTGTATTAGTATCAATAAAGAACAAATTTGATTTTATAGCAATGTTAATGTGAAAATCATTCTTTATGAATACAGCCTAAGCCGGTGTGTGTGTGTGTGTGTGGGGGGGGGGGGGGGGGGGGTGTTCGTTGAACAGGAATTTGCATTTCAGAAGAGTCAGAGAGTGCAAGGGTTGATAGGAGAGAAAAAGGGGGGGGGAGGGGACAGCGTGGGTGGAGAGTGGGTTTGAGAGGGGGGTGGGGGGGGGGGGGGGGGGGGGGGGGGGTGGGGGGGGGAAGAGGGACTGGATAACATGTGGGAGGAGGGGTACAGTGAGTTGGGGGAGTGGAACGCACACACACACACACACACACACACACACACACACACACACACACACACACACACATAGACTTATTGTGTTTAATCTACATTTCTGGATAAATATCAGCTCCCAAAATACCAAACTCGCTAGGAAAAACGAAAGTCAAGAAAGAATCACATTGTTTTTTTTTTATACATTTGTTTTTAATGAGTACGCAAATAAGAGTAATGGTGAAAAAGAAACAAAGTGCTTGAATTTTATTTTAAAAAAAAAAAAAAAAAAGGAATAACAAGGTCCCATTACTCCATCCAGCCTCGTCATTTAAGGCTTTCAATTCAAAACTTGATGACAGAGAGGGTCTATTGCTAGTTCAAAATGAAATTTGGAAAATGTCAAAATTCATGTACAGGCTGCACACCAAAAACTAATGCGCTAAGGCCTTGCTTAAGGTGTCGAGTATTCATAGACTGGAGCAAATTAGATTGTTTTGAGAATTTTTTTTTTATTGAGTCTGAAAGTTGATTCTCCTCGTTTTCTTTTCATAATGGCCATCAAGGTACATACCAGATAGTTCCAATGAAAATGAAGGGATGGGACTATTTGAGGGCTTTCAACTGGTGCAAAGATAGAGTCACGGGTGAGTGCAAAGGCCTGAACTATGGCATGAGAAGGTCACGTGTTTGAAGATTGTGATTTCATCTGTGAACATTCCCCCCAAAACAACGGAAAAAAATTGATGGGCATTTGTTCTTTTGATCAATTATCAGTTTAGCAATAAATGCAGGCTCGAACTTATTGTTGGCCTCAAAACGCTTACATGGACTATTTTGTGTTTTGGTGTAAAATCCTGATTATGGCATGTGGTCACATACTACAAAACAACAGAACAGGGTACGTCCACACAGATTTCTCTGCAAAATATTCTGGCTGCTCTCCCTTGCCTGGAAAAGGGGCATAATATCAGCACAGTGCCACCCAAAGACGGCTCTCCTTTTTTCCTGCCGGAATATAATTTTGCTGATTTTTCCACAAGTACTAAATACATGCTGCACACGGGATCTTGGTTTACCATGTCATCTGAAAGACTAACAACCTGACTCGTCTTGTGCAAAGGAAGCTAAACACACACACACACACACACACACACACACACACACACACACACACACACACACACACACACATGCGCACGCGCGCACGCAGGCACACTGTACGAGTCCAGAACCATGGACCCAGTGTGTTGACCCCAAGACCATGGTTACGTAACAACTGGCTGATGGTCTATGTCTAAAAGGGCCTTGGTGGTGGTGCGTGCGTTCGTGCGTGTGTGTGTGTGTGTGGGGGGGGGGGGGGGGGGGAGGGAGGGTTGTTAAGGTACAAAATGTGACCCTGGTACAAACTGTCGCTCTTGACGATATTCTGTAGGGCTCATGTTCACGTCTACCGCGGAACAAATTGTCGCCATTTGAGAATGGACGGCTTTCTGTATGGCACATGGTCAGACATGGTCATTTGTATTACGCAATCTACGTGTAGGAGATGGAGGTGAAAGGCTGAATTGTCTAAATGATTATCACCCATGTATTTGGATTCAGCATCCCAAAAGACTGTTCAAATCAGATTTTGTTAATGTCTTTAAAAAAAATTGCAAGATTAGCATAGGTTTCACATAGGCATATCCCTCAGACCACTCATGCCAGAAAATGGCCAGAACAGAGGCCCCTCAGCGTGGGCTTGATGCAGTGTCATACCGTAGCATCGTAACCAACATCATCATCATCAGTATCATCGTCTGTCATCATGGTCATCGTTGTCGCTTATTGAAGACGTCGTCACTGTTGAAATGTAAGATGACAAACACAGTCAGGTATGTCAAAGAGACACTTTCTTTCACCGCACTACCATCATCATCATCAGCGCCACAACAACACACCACCACCATCGTCCAAACTAGCCTTCTTCTTGACATAAGATGTGGGTGGTAATGATCACCGTTATCCCCACCTTTATCTTGTACAGCTATCTCACACACACACAAAAAAAGAATTATCATAGCCGTCCAACAAACGTATATTCACAATAAATATAGTGACAATTTCTTCCACACTGGACAGAAAAAAATGTGATCTGCCAAACAAAATGCCACCCACGTAAAGGGTTGCGTTCTGCAGCTCGATTCTGTTACAGAATGTTCCCCCACGGGATCTTTCACAGCGGGTAGATATTTTGTGGCGCAGCCAGAGTGAGTGGGGAAGGAATTTTTTTTTTTCACAGGCCAGAGATGGAGAGAAGACAGGATCGGTGTTTTTGCCGAGTGCTGGCTGGGGTTCCGTTGTGCGCGCTGAATTCATTTCTTCCATCCCGTTAATCTACCTCTCTTGTTGTCGAGTGCCCACAACACTTCACCGTTGATTGTGTCACACACACACACACACACACACACACACACACACACACACACACACACACATACACACACACACACGCACACGCGCACGCACGCACGTACGCACGCACACACACACACACACACACGTACATGCTAGCGGTGACTGACCTCAATGGACGGCAGACAATGAGACACTTGCATGTGTGGCAGTCTGAGGACAGGCTGACCAGCTGGACATTTCTCTCGCGCCCACAGATGCGTCGTGATCGACGCGAGCGACCGTGACGCTGACAACAGGCTGCTGATAGGATAACGAGACAGATGACCGATCGCTCCCCCCCCCCCCCCCCCCCCTGTACCAGCAGCCGTCAGCACGTGGAGTCACTGACAGCAGCCACAGATGGAGAGGGCACAGAACCGGTAGCTTCACCTTCTGCTCTCTGGACATTGTACATTGGAGGCATTTCCTACTTCCTGTTGGTCTGGTTGGCTCTGTGTCTCTCTCTCTCTCTTGTTCACGTGGTGACTGTTCGTCCACCACACTTTTGCAGCTGTTAGTGTCAACTTGTCGAGTTGGAAGCGCACACATGCTGGTGCACGTGCAGGCCAGGCCTTTGTGCAGGCAGTAGATCCAAAAGAAGCGGACATACACTGCCACCGGAAAGGGCACACACTAATCATCACTTCTCTCGCTCGGAAGTGGTTAATGACCAAACCGCAAGCGATGGGGACTCAGCAGACGCGACTGGGAGGGGAGGGGGGGGGGGGGGGGGGGGGGGGGGGCAAAACCAGTTGATATACTGGTC
Organism: Conus betulinus; assembly: GCA_016801955.1. Classification (NCBI taxonomy): domain Eukaryota; kingdom Metazoa; phylum Mollusca; class Gastropoda; order Neogastropoda; family Conidae; genus Conus; species Conus betulinus. The sequence continues at coordinate 3,843 of JADBJO010006317.1, read as the reverse complement.
CCCTCCTCACAGCGTTACTGGAAAGACCTTCACCTGCAGAGAGCTCGCCGTGAAGACGCACGCTTGAACAAACGTAGTATATACGCGCAGGAGAGTCTGTTTACTTGTTGATTGGAGCTTTGCTAGGAGACCGTAGTATGTTTGCTGTGCATCTGAAAACGGGTTCAAAAAAAAGAGAAAGAGAGAGAGAGAGAGAGAGAGAGAGAGAGAGAGAGAGGTCAGGAGAGAGCTAGCGAGAGGGGTTGGAGAGGGGTGGAGAGAAAAAAAAAGCGTATTGAAAGATTCCTTTGTGCAAACCAGTATGATGTATATGTGCAGTCTTTTTTACTCCGTGGTGGATGTTTTGAGGCCACAACTGACGTCATTGTTGATTTATCACGCTGTGACGAAGAAATGATTGTGGGCCGCTTAACTGAACCTGTTGCTGATTTTTGTTTGTTTTGTTTGTTCGTTTATGTTTTCAAGGCAGCAAGTTGAAAGACTGATATCTGTCCAAAGCAACAAGCAAAACATCATCATCTTATCATGAATTCCTTACAAATGTCTCTGGGAACAAAATGTGGCTGCCTTTGAGTTCGATGCTTGTTTTGTTTTTTTTGTTTTTTTTTTGCATTACCAATACATTATCAAATACACTTTTGCAGTCTTTCTTATACCACAGATATCCTTGATGGTATGCTGAAGGGTATGTCCAATGTATAGTTATATAATTGGCACTGACTTCGATGTAATTGCCTTTTCATTTGTCCATCTCATTGATATGTTGTGGTGATAATGTAAAAAATGTCTGAAATTGAAATAGAACCTTCATTGCAAGGGGGAAAAAAACTGAATTAAAAAAAAAAAAATGGCTGCCTTGATGAATAAAGATGGTCAGTGGTAGAACCTGCACAAAACTCTTGTCCATTGAAAACATGCGGGTTGCAGCCGAAGTATGTGAAAGATGAAGATAGATTAGCAATGGCACACATCTCTCTCTCTCTCTCTCTCTCTCTCTCTCTCTCTCACTACACACACACACACACACACACACACACACACACACACACACAACACAAACGGAACACACACACACACAACACGCGCGCGCGCGCGCACACACACACACACACACACACACACACACACACACACACATACACGCACGCGCATACACTGTTTAAACAAATCAACCGAGGGTTTCCTGTCTGTGCTGTGTTGGATTAGTAAAAACTGTACTCACGTGATGCTTAAACCAATGGCCAGACGAATTAATCCTCTCTCTCTCTCTCTCTCTCTCTCTCTCCTCTCTCTCAAATCCAGCCACCTGCCCGCTCACCCAACCCATACCACACACACACAACACACACAACACAAACACAACACGCACGCAAACCAGACACACACGTTCGCGCGTGCGACGCACACACACACACACACAACGCACGCATACACACACCACACACACACACACACACACACCTCACTCTCTCTCTCTCTCTACCTCACACACACACACACACACACACACAGAGGAAACTGTTCTTAACAGAACGTCCCGCCCATTGATCGACGCTGATTCAATGCAGCCATCCCTGTACAACCAGAACCAGTCCGCCGGCTCCTGTCGTCACGTGTCGCCTCCAGCAGAGTAACAGAGTGCCAGACACCCCACCCACACCCATCCCCGACCCACGACCCCCAGGCCCTCAATCCCAAGGTCAGTAGGGCGTTCCTTAGAGGCGAGGTGTTCACAATTCTCGCTAGCGTGGCGCGTGTCAGCGGTCGTTGCACGCCCCCAACGGCGCACCCTAGCTAGGAACAGGAGGGAATTCGCCAGATTGTCTTGGGCTCTCTCGCATGCGAGAGAAAACAGCCGACAGTCGTAACGTCCTGTGATTGGTGCACGAAAAGTAGTAACGTCCTCTGATTCGTGCACCGAAACGTAATAGCGTCCTGTGATTGGTGCACGAAAAGTAATAGCGTGTTGTGATTGGTGCACGAAAAAGTAATAGCGTCCTGTGATTGGTGCACGAAAAGTAATAGCGTGCTGTGATTCGCGCGCAAAAAAAAAAAAAAAAGTATAATAGCGTCCCGTGATTCGTACACGAAAAGTCATAGCATCCTGTAATTGGTGCACGAAAAATAATAGCATCCTGTGATTGGTGCACGAAAAGTATAGCGTCCTATGATTCGCGCACGAAAAGCAGTAACGTTTTCTCTGATTGGTACCAGACCCCCCTCTCCCCCCCCCCCCTCCCCTCCCCCTGCAAGATCCTTGGCATGTCATACAAAGACCACATGGACCAACTTGGAGGTCCAGACCAGAGGAAGGCCAGACAAGCCATTGGACCATATGAAGACCTGTTGTCCACAGTGAAAAGAAGGGGAAATGAGATGGTATAGTCATGTATCAAGATCACCAGGACTTGCCAAAACCATTCTATGAGGAACAGTGCGAGGTGGCAGGAGGAGAGGAAGAGAGAAAAGAGATGGAGAACAACATCAGTGAATGGACTGGCCTCACACTCAGCAGCTGCCTAAGAGCGTCTGAGAACTGGGTGGAGTGGAGGAAGGTTATGAAGTTTTCTATGGCGCCCCAACGGTCTTCAACACTCTGAGATAGGTGATATGTGATGGGGTGGTGAATTGGCACATAAAATGGTCGAATCACGGAGCCTTCAAACCAGCAAGAACAGTTTGAAGGAAGCAATCACATTGTTAATTTGAAACGTCTGTCTTGCGCCCGTTTCTGAAACTCGCTCGCCTCTCACATCCCTCGCGGCAGGAATAAAAACTAGCTACCTTGGAGTTCTTGCGTCTGTGAAACACACCTCAGGAATGGGATCGATCAGTGGAACCGAAAATGGGGGCGGGCATTGATTACCACGCCTCAAGGTGGCGTGACTTACTTTCATTAGGAGCCGCGGGAGAGGTGAGCGGGTCCACTGGTCAGTCAGTCTACACCCCAGAGAAATGGGGAGATCTGGGGTGGGGTCCACCCCGCTGGCCAGCCGCCCATCGATCAGGGCGTGTTGTCCGCCTCTTTCACGCTTCTCTGCTCCAACGCATGATGGGAACTTCGCCGTGAATTTTGGTCTGAACGTGCGCACGTGATTGAACGGACTTGGGTGCCGTGGTCAAAGCAAACGTAGTCAAGCGCTGTGGGTTCGAATCATGATGAAGTTCAGCTTACAAATGACTGTTTTCGTTTGTCCATCGGTATGTTGTTGTCGGTTCGGGTGGTTTGCGTGTGGTGCAGGACAGGTTCCCCTACCACCACTCGTCTGTCAAGTCAGTTTTGGTTGGTGGGGACTTTAAACCTCGATTGCGTCTAACTGACAAACCACACTTGGCTGATCTGACACCACGCGTGAATATATGCTCATGAATGAACTGATACGTGAACTCATACACGAGGTAGTTCTACACACACAGCTGGCTTCCTAAATACTCTCTCTCTCTCTCTCTCTCTCTCTCTCTCTCATCTCATTCATTCAAGGAATGAAAGATGAACAAAAAACTGAATTAAAAAAAAAAAAAAAAAAAAAAAAATCACAGTTTTTCTTTTTCTACCGACACCAAAATATGGAAAAGGGCGGTGAGTGGGGCATCACACGTGACACGCTCTACAACGTGAAAGGCGCTATAGTATCGCTTCACCTCACTCGCGTCTCACTACGATATATGCGCACAGATCATACGAGCGACAATACGCAGTCTCTGCACACAAATGAACGCTTATCTCTCTGCCTCTCCCTCTCAATCTCGTCGTGCATCTCCTCCTCTCCTCTCTCTCTCTCTCTCTGTTGGAAATTCCAATTCACGTAACGTCGGACTGGAGCAGCAATCACGAAATCTACG